>DWHQ01001742.1:0-10347 GCA_018247955.1 Eurytides marcellus marcellus | reverse complement strand
ACATAGTATAATATTTTTTTGAATGTGACATTCATAATTTAAAAAATATATTTGGCTAACTGTATAAATGTAAACAATAAATATTTTAATTTGTTTTATTTACTTGAGATAAATTTTAATTTTATTTTTTCTGCATAATCTTTAACTACGCTAACTCTCACATACCTCTGTGTGCAAAAATGGTAAAAAAATCGGAACAAAGATTTCGTTTTACTTATTAATATATATTTTTAACAATTTAATGAATAACAACAACCAAAAAATACTCACCTGCTAATGGATAACAACGTTTGTCTGGTTCATCTGTCAGCTGCATTCCACAAACACAACACATATAGCAATCAACATGGAAATCTCGGTCCATAGACACAACCCGCACTGTTTCATCTGTACCCTCTACTGGTGTGATGCCTGCAATATTATTAAAAAGAATACATCTTAAATAAGTAATGTTACAATTATTTTTAAACATTTTATAAGAAACATATAATAGATGTTAATTATAAACTATAATATTTATTGAGCAGAAAAGAAGGCAGAATAAAAATAAATTCTTATCAAAAAATATAACTACATGAAGGATACATTTATTTAAAGATTTTTTAAAGAAGATGTTCAAGTGTCCTTATACCTTTCCCACAGCTGGCACATTTTGGTGCAAACATGCGATGATAGTCATTAACGCAGTAGATCTTATTGTCCACATCAACAGTGAAGGGTACACCATCCAAACATTCATTGCATATGCAGCAACGAAAACAGCCAGGATGATAAGATTTTCCCATAGCTTGTAAAATCTAAGTAAACAAAGTAAAATATGTATAAAAACCTCTAATAATCAGACTGTATTTGAGAAACTAACAGAATAGTCATGTTTCATTTTACCATTTCCATTATCAAATGGCCACAGATTGCACACTTTTCAGCTGTTTGTTGAAACCCAGAATACTATAAAAGAAAACATTCATATTTACATTGTTATTAATTACAAATAGATGTCAAAGTTTTTGGGGGTTGAATTTGTTTTAATAAATAATTTTAAACATTAATACAAACCAAATAATCCTCTTCACAATAAACCTTTCCATGGACATTGTAGAAAGCTTTGCCTCGCAATGCACGCCCGCAGGAACAACAAATAAAGCAATTAGTATGATATAAATTTCCCATAGCTTGGCATGCTTGACCTGCGCCAGTTACTCCACCTCGGCATGTGTGACATATGCCTAAAAAAATATACATAATTGTCACATTATCATATAAGATAATAGAGATAAGGCTATTGTAACAATAAGGTGTTAAGGACCTCATGATGTGTCTGATTAAAAGGATAGCGTAAGTTTGTTAGATAGAATTTTTAAATCATGTTACCTAAATAGACTATCAAATACCATCCTTAATAATATCAGAAATCTGAAAGTGTTTTTGTTGGTTTGTCCTTTCATCACATACCAAAGACGCTCAGTATAATTTTTGTATGTGCAGTTTCTAGGATGAAGACTATATGGATACTTTTATTATGGAAAATGTCAAAAAACAAAAAAAAATCCATATATATGAAATACAGATGAGGGAACCTGCCAGCTAAAGCTAAAGCTAATATTGACAAAATAATTTTAAAATAATATATAGTTATAGTATCAAATATAAAGAGGGATGGTTTATTTATTATTTGGTATTAGTTATTATTTGGGGTTAATTAAATAAATAAAAAAAAAAAATCATACCAAAATACTCTCCATCTTCATCCTGTCTCTCCATTTCTTCTTCAAGCTGTCTTGTTAATTCTTCAATTTTTCGCTGAGCCTCACTTGGACCGGGGGGTCTTGGTGGAGTGATACTATAAGGCAGGAGACTCTTCCCTCTTCCACCTGAACCTCTAGAACCAGCTGAGACTTGTGACACAGAACTAGGTGTAGGGCTAGGTGCTGGGGATTGAGCTGGTGAGCATAGAGATGTCAAGCCGGACACCAAATTCCTGGATCCAATAGATTCAGAAGCAAGTGATACATTATCTCTAGTAGCAGCAGCCACAGCTGCTGCAGAAGATCCTCCAGTCATACAAACATAATCCGAGCCATTGGTATCATCCACAATCTGCATTCTATTGTTCAAAGTTGACTTAACATTAAAACCTTCATTCACTGGTACAGAAGCTGATGGCTTATCTTTACCAAGCCCATTTCCAATAGCTGGCTTAGGATGAAAAAATTTTGGGGCAGGGGTCAAAGCTTGAACTTCAGTAGCAATATTTGCTCTAGGTCTTTGGGCACTTGGTGCAATAGATGCATATATAGCCGTTGACGGTATTGTAACCACTTTGTCATCAAAACTGACTGTATTATCACTTTTCAATAGAGCACTTACATCTGTGTATTTAGGAGGAGCAGACTTCATGATAGTGTAATCACCACTGTGATTATTTTGAATTTTATTGTATGGAGGAGGGGGTAGGGATTTTTCAATCTTTGCTTTCTCATTAGACATATGTAACATATTCCTGTTCAATGTTGTATTAGGCACTTGTGGCCCTGGAATAGATCCTTGTTGCACAAATTGTTGCTCTTGATTTTGTTGCAATTTATAATCACTTTTCTTATCTTCTGAGCAGAGCATATTTTCATAAACAGTTGGTTTTAATTTGGCTTTTGAATTAACTGGCACTTGGGGTTGAGCTTTGCTATACCGAGTATCGTAATATCCATCGGAAACAGGAAGGGGTGGTCCTTGCTGATAAATTTGATGGTAATAGGGAGGCTGTGGTGAACGTTGCTCGCCGTAATAGTCTATATTTTCATACACGGGCGGAGGGTATTGCGTACTGGCGTTTCCAGGTATCTCATATAAATCATCGGTTTGATAGCTGAGAGACCTCTGCGATATACTATCAACTGAACGCGTAGGGCTTGCAGGCAAAGCTGTGGTATTAATGTCCGATTTATTTATTGAAGCAATGGTCTCTACGCGTTTCGGTGTTGCGAATTTTGACGATGCTATCACATTGGATCTTTCGTAAAAACTATAATCTTGTCGATTAGTCGGGGCGCTGTCCAACGTTAAGCTCTCGATAGCCCCTACGGGCCTAGCTTTACCGACAGTACTTGTACTGGAAGTTGAAGCATTGTGCGCTTGCTCAGTATCGTTCTCATTTTTGTTAGATATTTTTAAATCTTGCAATCCAAGAATACAACGTTGATCGTCAGCATTGCCTCGTCTTGAAGAATCCATAGTAAAAAGAAAGATAATCTAATATTTATTTAATAATACACAATCACATTAAGAAACAAATATGAATCATGATTTTGATCTATTGAGATATTCAACAAAACAACAACGAACGGATAAAAGATTATAAAAACAATAATAGTGATGTGCTCAGCTCCATATTTATAATACTTTATTATACGTGTACCACCGTAGTAGCGTCCTTATATAAATATTACACTATTGTCCATGCGGATTATTTTTGCATGAGAAGTTTCAGAAGAGTTGGAGTTTTCTTAATAATGATGAAAAAAAAAACTGACAATCGGTGATGAATTTTTTTTGAAGTAATAACTTTTTAAGGTTAACCGCTTCGTAACGTAGCGCATAACGGCGCAGTAGACGCATAACTGGCGTCAGTAGACAGTTTGATGTTATCTTTTTTTTATGTACTTTAGAATATAAACCGTAATTTTCTATCCAACCTTGGAGTCCGGAGCCCGGGTGCCCACACAGCGAGGCTGGATTATTGTTTTTTATCCCATAATTAAAAGTGGCAGGCCTCTCAGCTTATAGCGGCGGATGTATTCTTGACTTCCACCGCTTATTACGTTACGGCCACGAATGCTAAAGAGGGCATCGCGTCGGAATACCAACTCTTATACTACGCGTTATCACTGGTTTGGACACTTTCTACGCCTTGATTTCGTAGTACAAGAAAAGTGACCCCACACCACCTTAAATCCTACCACATCCAAAATGGGCACTTTGATTCCATTCAGCATCCTCCTGTGGCCGCCTTTAAATCATGGACCGATCGTTTTTGTGTTCCCTTTAGCCTGATTAAGCCAAATATCTGTCCGATTATTTACTAATAATTTTGTTACTACAAAATCTTCTTTCAAAAGCGAACGATCGAGTTTATCGACCAATTTATCGAGCAATTATAACTAAAACTTTGTTCGGTTAGGTTTAACATCAATTGTGATTCAAACCGAGTTTCGAACTACATCCGAGGGGCTGTTGGTTGTTGATCGCGTCGTGTCCTCCTTATTAGTTGCATTGTCCATTTTACGTTAACTTTGCTGTGTTGTAATCGTGAACTGGCTATATTGTTGGCCCATTGCCCGCTGGCCTTTTTTGACGAATCTGTAAAATCTGCTAAATCAGAAGACAAATGCTCGGTAATAAAACAAGAACAGCAAAACATAAGTGATTATAAAGCCTGACCTGTCCTGTCACACGACCATATCGTCGTGTATAGGTTGCGAATTGAGGATTTAAATTCTGTTCATAATCTTATTATATGATGCTTTATGCCTTGCGTTGAAAAGTCACGTAATTAATAAAAAATAAAAGTAATAATAACTAGTAATAAATATACGTTAAAGGAATATTTTCGCATGTTAAATTATTTTTGTGTGTTAGTTCACAAAATTAAATTTATTTAAAATATTTTCAAATTTTTTATTTCAAAACTACTTGTTTGGCTGAATTTTATACAGCCACTGCCACACTGCTGCAAAACAGAATAAAGAGGAAAATACTGTTACGCCATTTTGAAATATTGTGCGTATGTTAACGTTGTTGGCTGCGTTAATAATGTTAAATAATAAAAAGTACTTATAATATTCACAAATAAGTGTTAACAATAGCAGCAAAGTGTCCTATTGAACAAGTTCACAATGTATGACACTGAAGATGATCAGTTTGAAGAGGAAGATAATGAAGAAATTTCATCGGAATTGTGGCAAGAGGCATGTTGGATTGTAATTAACGCCTATTTTGATGAGAAAGGTTTAGTACGACAACAACTTGATAGTTTCGATGAATTTATACAGATGTCTGTACAACGCATTGTAGAGGACTCTCCGCCTATTGAATTACAAGCAGAAGCTCAGCACTCTTCCGGAGAAATAGAAACTCCTCCGAAATACTTATTAAAATTTGACCAAATTTACCTTTCTAAACCAACGCACTGGGAGAAAGATGGCGCACCATCACCCATGATGCCAAACGAAGCTCGTCTAAGGAATTTAACATACTCTGCTCCTTTATACGTAGATATTACCAAGACTATCGTAAAGGAAAATGAAGATCCCATTGAGACTCAACATCAAAAAACTTTTATAGGAAAAATACCTATAATGCTCAGGTCGACATATTGCCTTTTAAGTAATTTAACTGACAGAGATTTAACAGAGTTAAACGAGTGCCCTTTAGATCCTGGCGGTTATTTTATTATCAATGGGTCAGAAAAAGTATTGATTGCTCAGGAAAAGATGGCTACAAACACAGTATATGTGTTCAGTATGAAAGATGGTAAATATGCTTATAAAACTGAAATTCGTTCATGTTTGGAACATAGTTCTAGACCAACATCTACCTTGTGGGTAAATATGATGGCTCGAGGTGGACAGAGCATAAAAAAATCAGCTATTGGTCAAAGAATTATTGCCATAGTTCCGTACATTAAGCAAGAAATCCCTATTATGATTGTCTTCAGAGCACTAGGTTTTGTGGCTGATAGAGATATTTTGGAACATATTATCTATGACTTTGACGACCCAGAAATGATGGAAATGGTCAAGCCGTCCTTGGATGAAGCTTTCGTCATTCAGGAACAAAATGTAGCTCTAAACTTCATTGGTGCTCGAGGAGCTCGTCCAGGTGTAACTAAAGAAAGACGTATAAAGTATGCTCGTGAAATATTGCAGAAAGAAATGCTGCCCCATGTTGGAGTTTCTGATTTTTGTGAAACTAAAAAGGCATATTTTCTTGGTTACATGGTACATAGATTACTACTGGCCGCTCTGGGTCGCCGTGAATTAGATGACAGAGATCATTATGGAAACAAGCGTTTAGATCTAGCGGGGCCTCTGTTAGCATTTTTATTTAGAGGACTATTTAAAAATCTTTTAAAAGAAGTAAGAAAGTATGCACAAAAATTCATTGATAGAGGGAAAGATTTCAATTTGGAATTGGCTATAAATACTAAGATTATCACTGATGGTTTGCGTTACTCCCTGGCAACTGGAAATTGGGGAGATCAAAAGAAGGCTCATCAGGCAAGAGCAGGAGTATCTCAGGTATTGAACAGATTGACTTTTGCTTCCACCCTTTCACATTTAAGAAGAGTTAACTCACCTATTGGTAGGGATGGAAAACTTGCCAAGCCACGTCAGTTACACAACACACTATGGGGAATGATTTGTCCTGCAGAAACACCAGAAGGTGCTGCTGTAGGACTTGTGAAAAATTTAGCTTTAATGGCTTATATTTCTGTTGGAAGTCAACCATCCCCAATTTTGGAGTTCTTGGAAGAGTGGTCAATGGAAAACTTAGAGGAAATTGCTCCTTCTGCAATAGCTGATGCAACAAAAATATTTGTAAATGGGTGTTGGGTTGGTATTCATAGAGATCCTGAACAGTTAATGGCAACCCTGAGAAAATTACGACGTCAAATGGATATTATTGTATCAGAAGTAAGTATGATCCGTGACATCAGAGATCGTGAAATAAGAATTTATACAGATGCTGGAAGAATATGCCGACCCTTGTTAATTGTTGAAAATGGAGCATTATTGCTAAAGAAAAAACACATAGATCATTTAAAAGAAAGGGATTACAATAACTATGGGTGGCAAAATTTAGTCGCCAGTGGTGTTGTTGAATATATTGATACATTAGAAGAAGAGACAGTTATGATTGCCATGAGTCCTGATGATCTGGCACAGGTGAAAGAATATGCTTATTGTACAACATATACCCATTGCGAAATTCATCCTGCAATGATATTGGGTGTTTGTGCTTCCATTATTCCATTCCCTGATCACAACCAAAGTCCAAGAAACACATATCAAAGTGCTATGGGTAAACAAGCAATGGGTGTCTATATAACTAACTTCCATGTGAGGATGGATACTTTAGCCCATGTTTTGTACTATCCACACAAACCTCTAGTTACTACTCGTTCTATGGAATACTTGCGTTTTAGAGAATTACCTGCAGGTATTAATTCAATCGTTGCAATTTTATGTTACACCGGATATAATCAAGAAGACAGTGTTATTTTAAATGCATCTGCTGTTGAAAGAGGTTTCTTCAGATCAGTATTTTACCGATCATATAAAGATTCTGAATCTAAAAAAATTAATGATCAAGAAGAGCAATTTGAAAAACCAACAAGACAAACATGTCAAGGAATGAGAAATGCTTTTTATGACAAATTAGATGATGATGGCATTATAGCACCAGGTATTCGAGTGTCGGGAGATGACGTTGTGATTGGTAAAACAATAACCCTACCAGAGAATGATGACGAATTAGAAGGCACAACAAGGCGATACACTAAACGAGATGCGTCTACATTTTTACGTAATAGTGAAACTGGTATCGTTGATCAAGTAATGTTGACATTGAACAGTGAAGGATATAAATTTTGTAAAATTCGTGTCAGGTCAGTTCGTATACCACAAATCGGAGATAAGTTCGCTTCACGGCATGGTCAAAAAGGAACTTGTGGTATTCAATACAGGCAAGAAGATATGCCTTTCACTTGTGAAGGTATTACTCCTGACATTATTATCAACCCACACGCCATTCCCTCTCGTATGACGATTGGTCACTTGATTGAATGTATCCAAGGAAAGGTATCATCGAACAAAGGAGAAATAGGTGACGCAACACCTTTTAACGACGCTGTAAACGTGCAGAAAATATCATCGTTGTTACAAGAGTATGGATATCATTTACGTGGCAACGAAGTTATGTACAATGGACATACAGGGCGCAAAATTAACGCTCAAGTTTTCTTGGGTCCAACTTATTACCAACGTCTCAAACATATGGTAGATGACAAAATCCACTCAAGGGCTAGAGGACCGGTCCAAATTTTGGTGAGACAACCTATGGAAGGTAGGGCTCGTGATGGAGGTTTACGTTTTGGAGAGATGGAACGAGATTGTCAAATTGCTCATGGTGCTGCTCAGTTTCTCAGAGAGCGTCTGTTTGAAGTTTCTGATCCTTATCGCATACACGTCTGTAATTTCTGTGGTTTAATAGCTATTGCTAATCTGAGGAACAACACATTTGAATGTAAAGGTTGCAAAAATAAGACCCAAATCTCGCAAGTGAGATTGCCATATGCAGCCAAGTTACTATTCCAGGAACTTATGTCTATGAATATTGCACCTAGACTTATGGTTGTAAACTAGTTAAGATACAAATGTCTATAATCAAAACATGTAAGACATTTTAATAAAAACATAACATTTTTAATATGGTTTTTATTATCACAAACTGACAACATTAAATGCATCTTAATACAATAAATTACAATATAAAATTGTACAATAAATTTCATACTTAATTAATTTATGGTATATCTGTAAAAATTGCAGTTGTTGTTTTCATGCTCTTGACATATAGACTATAAGCAGAGGTAACCCACTCATTCAGTAAAAATAAATTAGACAATAGATTTTAACAGACATAAACTATATCTTAAATTTAATAAAATTGCACAATATCAGAGTAACAAAACTCTGATTAGTAAAATAGAATGGAAATATACCATAACATTACAATGTTTCATTAATTGCACATCATATTAATATTGGTGCTCCTATACAAACACTCACAATCTTAATAATTGCTTAAAGTCAACATGACTGAAAATAGATTATTTTGTGATATTGACACACCATTTAATAAATATATGACTAAGCACTTTTGTACCTAAATTGATATACAATTTCAACATTTGGTTAATCATGAATCAATGTAATTTATAAATACACTGAGAGAGCTTCTAAGTCTTGTAGAGATTGACTGATACCCCCATGCATGAATTAAGTACCTATTTGTATGCACCATGGCGATAATAATGTAAATAAAACAGTAATAATTTTTAATAGAAGTTCAGTTTTATCATCAGTGGGATTGTTTTTACCAGGTTAATTTATAGAAGAGGCTGGAACTTTAAAGCACCACTATTACTCTTATGTAACCTAATTATCATTTACTGTACAACTTATGTATCTATCCAAACCGTAGCCTTAGAAAGTGCAATGCAAGCGTCCAATAAATGCTATATAATATCTATTACTAATCTCGAACATTTTTCAAATATCGAATGCGCACAAAATACAAAGACACGTCAGATAAATCATTTTTTAAATTGCTTTGCCTGCGCATTTTTTTACGAAATGCGTTGAGAACCGTTTAAAGTGATCGTTCATTGTGGTGCCGGGAGAGCCCTTTGCTCTTCTGGTTCTTCTTTCGGCCTGGTCCATTTTATCATCGTTTCGGGCGAGCGATACAGGAATACCAGTTTCGCGAACAAGTCCTCTTCAAGCGCCAGTTCAAGAGCTTCACGTACCTGAATTGACATAATAAATAGTATACATAATAATATAAATAGTATACATACATAACCATGGACGCATCTATTAATCTGTTATGGAGTCGTCCTTGCTATACGAGTTTATTTTTGTGTAGATTAACCTTTTGTTTTTTTACTAAAATAATTCAAGCATATAGTTTATAACTTTTAAAAAGTCAATATTATAAAGTTATGCTTTGTTTCAATCACTCGAATACACAATAGAATCGAGTCACATTTAATTTTAATACGCTCAAGTCCCTACAAAGATCACTATTATATCTAGTGCCAGCAATTTTTGTGGGTCGTCAGAGCCCAGAAAAACTACGGTTACCGTTAATTATAATGCAATAGCGTCTAAAGGCCAAACCATATATTAAATAAAATTAATATAGCTTGATTTAGTAAAATATAATGTGTTAGCATTATATTTCAATAGATTGATTTTAATATACATTACTTTTTCCGACGATTTAAATGAAATTTAATATTTGTAGGCTTCTTAGAGCAAAAAGCATGTTAAACTAAGAATTAGCATAACATCTCTTTACCTTAACTACGGCCATGCTCTTACAAATAAATGATTATGATAATGGAAAGCCATGTATTATGGGGATCAAAATGAACTTTGGGTTCTTTAGCCGCTGCTGAAATATATTTGGCAGGAATCAGTGTTATACATACATGTTGATGAGGCATGACTTATATTTTTATAGCAGGTCATATTAAATTCAAGAAAGTACTTTAAGGTACTGGGC
>DWHQ01001741.1:0-10347 GCA_018247955.1 Eurytides marcellus marcellus | reverse complement strand
GAATAAGAGAATGAAATCCTAGAAGCCGGAGTCGATGCCCTGACTAAAAGATAACTTGTATAAATTATACATACATACGAGTGTATATCTATTATCTACACACTGTGTTATTTGAATAAAATCTCGCACAAGAACATTTGTTTGACCTACAAATAGTTGTCCCGGATATGCAGTTGAAGATAATAAAATACGATTGCTATTATTGAACGTATTATAAAACCGAAATTTTAAATATTTTATAGAAAATATTGGAACTATATGCATCGTGTCATAATCACCCCGGATTTTTGTATACATAGCGATTGTCAATTTTGAACAGATATGTCTAATAGCAATTATCTTTCCATACGGAGATGGAAATGCCAATTTCCGCACTATAAATAGCGGATTGCGATGATGCTACTAATTAGATCGCTTCCTCCTCCTTAACCGATACCAATTAAACATTGACTATAAATAATTTCCGCGTTATCAACGCGTTCACTCGGCGACCTTAAATACATTCTCAGAGCGAGCATGCAAGACTTTTTTAAATAAAACACTCATAGACAAAGGAAGTCGTGAGGCCCAACTTGCGACCGGGCGGAAAGTACACTTTTTTTTTAATTCATACGTGAGCAGCGTAACTCGAATAGATCCCCCTTATGAATATTTATTGAATCAACTTTGAATAACTACGTATGCGGTAAGAAACAAGGTTTGATATAACTATTTTACGTTAAATTACGTAAATTTTATAAGAACACATAATTACAACGAACAGTTTTGGAACCGAACGTAGAGTTATAACAAAACTAATTTATTTTGAGGTAGGCGATGAGTGATTGACATAACCTAAATATATACCAATTACTACTGATAATGGAAACATGATTACACTAAGAACAAATTAAGAACCGTATTTTGAGATTTATGATAAATACAACCAAACCATTTACAATAAAAAAAATATCATAGAAATCTGTTGACAATTAGCGGTGATATTATATAATTAAAAATCTCCTATCTGCAATCTGTTAAACATAATGATATTAATCTGAAATAAAACACCGCTCTACTGTAAAACAGAAAATGTGTAAGCATCAATATTTGTTGTTAACAACACTGCATGTCCCCGCGAAACCTGTTTATATTTGTCATTCCGCTGCCTTGCTTGTATATCAGAGCATTTTTCACATTCGCAATCGATAAATATTTATAGGAGGTTCTCGCTTAAATTCTGATGAAAACTGATATATCTTTCCTTTTCTTATCCTAAGATTCTCAAAGTTTATCTTAGTCATCTCCTATCTTTGGATCACGATAGACCAAATAATCTATGGTCCATCTAAATTAAAAAACCAGGTCCTCAAAAAATGCCCAAGTTTTTAAAACTTAGATGGACATTTATAGATGTAGTCTCTAAACCAATTAACAACATGAGTCGTTGTTGCAATGCTTTAGGATCCATAAAAAAAAAATGGAAATCATTCCTTTTCTTTCATGAAAAGGAAAAAGGTAAAACATGACATAATAATTACTGTACATTTAACTAACACTGTGGTATAAAATCGTCTATTAAAAGTTAAAACCACAAGTTTACCTCAGAGCACTAATTAAACTATATTATACATACAAGTGAAAAAATGTCAAAGGCAGTGTTCATGCCAGAGCTTACTTCTGCATCCTTCACCAAACACACGTCAAATTCCCAGAAACCACAAAACAATACGTGCAACGTGGCGCATACAAAGTTACAGTGCATCGCATTAATAATTCATAGCATCGACAGTTCGGAGTTATTTTGCCGACTTTCCGACTCGGCGGACACGATTCGTGCCCGAAACGTGACAAGTATAAAGCTTTTGTGATTTATATGGTCGTAATAACTTACTCCGTGGCGTATCCATTCTCTGAACTAATATCGAACAGTTGAAATATGTTTGTTCGTACAGAATAAAAATGTTCTAGTGAAACCTTAGTTCTTTGTGGGCAGAAGTATGCGAACATAGAGTACCTGAAAACGACAGGTTTACACCATCAGCCTAGTTAATGTAAATGCGACATAACCATACGACAAAAAAGTAAGGTGAGGAAGGATGATTCGATTCAAAAATCTTAAAATATTCAATACTTCTTATCTGTATTGTCCCAAGGCACATGCAATAGTAGTATAATAGAATATTATATTTAGGACATTTTCCGAATAAGATGTAAATTTATTGCAAAAATTGTAACGAGGACCCTTTTATAGACCTCTGGATGAAAATACAATAAATTTAGATTAACACGACAGTTTCGTAAGCTTTGTAACGATATTGAAAATATGAAACAATTATACGACCGGAGCGGTTTGCATATGAACACATGAAGTTATGCGTGTTGTTAAGACATAACTTCATGTGTTCATATGCAAAAATTCCCAGTATTGCCGCGAATTTCTTTTATGAGTTCCATTCTAACCTTATCCAAATAAGAATATAAGATCTCTCTATCTAAATTCTTTTGAGGACATATTTTATTATTGTAAAACACAACATGCAACGATTTTGCTTAATTAATTCAATATAAACTTGTTCTATTATTATCATATATTAGACAAACCCGCTGCTATCATTATTCTATTATTTATGCATGCAACGACATTCGTATGCAATCGTAAAGATATCTGCAATATGTTATATGCAAAACCGAATCTTTGTCGGTTAATGTAATCAAGGACTCGCTGAATATAACAAAGAAAAGAACCTCCTCTTAATACAAAGAGAACGAAAACAATGCTGATGTATTATTTAAATAAAACAAACAATTTCATTTTAATAACTTACCCGGCTGAAGAAGTGTGGTAATGTTTTTAACAAAGTTTTGAGCTAGGATACTGTGTTACTTTTTTAGGCATAAATATGATGAGTACGAGAAATTTTAAACACGTTATTTGTCAAATCATAAATGTCATTCAAATAACTATTCTATGCAATGCCAAATCTTGTAACCTTCTGGTAGATTTGACATTATTATTAAAGACTACATTACATATTACAGTATTGTTTAAGAACTACTGTGCTCTAGTTTTAAGGACCTTTTCGTTTTAATGATTTGACCAAAATCACTAGATTGTTAATTGTTTTAAATTATTTCCGATAAATCTTTCGGTAACAGTATTATTCAATGACAATAAAACAAACGCGACTGCATTGTAATACTTTACGTAATATGTATTAATGATCAACAATCCAGCTGTTCAAATACACTCTCTTTAATAACAAATATATAACAATAGGCAATGTTATTTTTGTAAGGAGCGTTGTATCAGCAATGCGTTATTGCTTACACCTCAACTAGGTCTGGCTTAATAAGCTTAAATTGAATAAACGTATCGTCAACGACGCACGCTTATATATTGATTATTACATCATTGGCTCACTGTACTCATTGCACTTTATTATCGTTCCTAAATTGAGCCACGTACATAAATACATATTTATTACCTTTCATTAATGGCCATCCATGTCCGGAGAACTCACGCAACCGATCATGACTTGTATTTTTTAAAGTTAAACGGGGAGAAGGGCAGCCACGGCTGGCGGTAAACAGCACGTTTGGCGATAAAAACATTGACACAGTATTGCGAACCCCACGAGTTCATAATTGCTTGGCTCCTATATCAACCAGATTTGAGTCGTATATCTCGATGGGAAATTACACCGGCGACACTGCTTAGAGACCTGCGGCACTTTCCTAGGCCTCTGCAAAAGCTCTGCTCCTGCCACTATCAAAATGGTAAAAACATTTCTACGCACGGTTAGGGACATGATAGAGGATATAGAATATAAACCGCTGACTTAGCTGCCAACTCTCTTATAAAAAATAGAAGCTTAAGATAACATTCATGGTTGTTAAAAGAGAACTGACAATAAACGGAACTCAACCTCACATTCTATTCATTTAAGAAATGAAGAGATCATAGGAATGAAACCAGTAGCGGCATCTAAGGTTAGGTTATAGAAGGATATACAGCGCAATCAAACCCTTGAAGCTAGACTTTTATCTCACGATCTTTTCTCGGACAATGTACACAGAAGAAAGTTCTCTACGTCTTAATGCATTACAATTACCTAATCACACATTTCTAGTTTCATCCAAATATACATAACTGGATGAAGCTTTGCTGCACATCAGCGAATCTTAGTCTTCTGAGCCCAGATGCAAGGCCTTCAAACCAGCCACTCTAGTGATACCCTTGCCAGTATAGAGTAATATAGAACAGCGAGGCCATGGTCCATTGGCGGTGAAATACAAAAGAGTCGTGACGAACGGTTGCACCACTGCCTCGGTATTATAATAGCTAAAGCGTATAGTTTAAAAGTGAAGGTGACTTGGAAATACCGGCTCCATAGGACAGGTTTAGGCCGGATTAGGGCTGTCACTACACGTTAAAACCACAGATAAAGTGCAACGGACAAGTGAAAGAAACAGCTTTTAACTTTTAAATCTCATTGTGTTGTTTTTCGCTTAACACACCCCTGTTGTTATATCTCGAAGTCGGTTTATTTCTTGAAAATTTTCTCTGTTTTATGAGTCTTTAAATAAATATTTGTCGGAAACATTTCGCACTGTATAAGCTTCCCACGATTTATATTGTCTACAGAATTAAAGCGAATGTATTATCCATAAAGATCCTAAAAGTTGTCAATTTTTGTCTGCTAAATTACAATGGCCCGTTGTGTTTACTAAGCAATTTATTATACATTTTTTTATTCTACTATAAGTTAATTATTATTATGTATTACTGTCCTTACGAAAGTTTCGATCAAAATAACTTTATCGTGATAAAGGACCTCTTAAATCGTTTTGATTTTGATTCCTGTCTCAGCCCTAAATATATCAAAGCTTTTATTGAGCGGATTTGCAGAGCAATAAAATCCTACGAGGGGCCAATCGTGAGAAAACGGTCCATTTCGTTTGCTTTAGGACCAACTACAACATAACCCTTTAAATATGTGTAACATAGAATCGATTGCATACCGTTTGCGACATTTTTACAGAGGACCTTAGTGAATTAGTCGTTTAATCGTCAATTACACTGTATACTATGTGGTGGCCAATGGCTATTAATTATAGCATTTTGGCCAGTCAGATCGTGGATTTGTTTATTTATATGATTATATAAATTTAACAATTAATCAAAAATTTCAAATTACTTATACAGCGTTGCGTCGCAGTCTTTAAATGCCTCTGTGACTGCGATGTTATTGACATTATCGACTTATCACAAATAAAAATCTCAAAGAGAACAAAGATAAAATAAAAGTCGTAGGTCGGTGCGAAGTACACGGTTGATATCAATATACATTTTTCTGGAAAGAACCATAAAAAATTGAGCTGTATACATTTATATTACAACTCGTTTGGCTTGACTGAGCTAAGGTCGGACACTGTGGGTCGGTTAACCGGGGAAAGCATTCGTACGACTGACAAAGAATTGTTCCTGATCTTCTCTATGTTAAATTTGTGTTTCTGAACAGTTCATGTAATATGATATAAAGTTTGTCTTCAGTTCCATCCTTTTCTTCATTACTTCCTTCCTTCAGTTGTATCTCCGTAAGGTCCTTTGTTGTGCACAGATATATCAGAGTTCCTTGTTGTAATCTTTTGTAAAATTAAAGAAACTGAGTACCGTAATAAGCAGGTCTTATGCCTGATAGCAAGCAGTCATCGAAATATATAAGGTAGGATATCTCTTAAATCTCTCATCTATATGCCCATTAAGGGCATGCACATTACTGCTTTGTAGAATTACTACGAATCATGAGTAATTTTTTCAGGAGAACTCTGCAAACGCTTTCAATAGTAACGAAAAAGATTCCTATCATTTACGCATAATTGCGGTAGAACTGGGAATGGTGAGATATTTCCTTAGAAGGACTCTGCAAAAGCTTATAAGACAAATAAGTCCTACTATTAACGAATAAAAACAGCAGAATAATATTATCTTACGATGTTCCCTTTACCGTTTTGTACTTGGCCAAACAGCACTTAAAATGCAACAAACAAGCGCCCCGTTGATCCGAAAACTGGACCGGATTATTACGAAATACATTAAGTAACTGAGATTTCAAGGCTGCGACGAATGTTTTCGTCAAAACTTTTCAGAATATCAGGCAACTCCGGCCAGTGTTATCTCATAATAAAGATCTTGGATGTCATTCTTGGAATACTAATGGAGGATTTTGGCCTAGTTGTATCTTATTTTTCTTATTTGATGCAACCTTATGTCATAGTCTATCCTTGTTGAATAACGCAATACTCAGTACGACATTCAATAACCCAAGCTACAATACGGGCTAATTTGTCTGGGATTGGAGTCACGATGTAAAGTAATCAGTAGTACAGTCGACAGCCCGCGCGTTTGCGGTCCGCATGCCGCACCTCGAAGGCCAACAGTCGACGACAGCCGCGGTCCAGGTCCGTATACCGGACCCCGACTGTCCGTAGCCGACAATCTCTCAATTTTAAATAACATTAAAATTAACATTTTGACACAACACGCATGTTTTCATGCGTGATCCCGCAGTAAATGCGGTCTATCCAATTCGTGGAAACTAGCATTTCCACGAATTCGGTGATACGATGAAGCTTTATAGAGTCGCATAGGCTAAAAGCAGCAACTTCAGTCAAGATAAGATAAGAACCATCGACGAAGTTCCTCGATACGCGATCGGCGCAACACGAGCGGGTGATCGTCAATCAGTCATTTGTTGAATAAATCAAGCATCGAACCTTTCCCGGCGGGCGACGGCGTCCGATCTATTTCCGTAGCGGGCGATCCGAACGGTCGGGCATAAAACGATATTTTACACGCCGTTCGGAATAAGCACTCTTTACGGCTTAATAAGAAACTAACGAATGGGCCGTTTAAAATAACGACTCGACAATATATTTACCATCTTTATCCACCTTATTCGATATTATAAATCTTAGTTGTGAAATTTTTGTTGGGTTTTCCTTCTATTGATTTAACATGTCTCCAATGAATGCTATAGTATTCATAATGATGATTTTTATTAAAGATGTAGATTGTGGAGGAGAAAATTATAAAAGGGGAAAAACTGTCGCATTTCCAAATCGATCCGAGCATAATATATATATAGTAGACCATAAAATATCACCATGTAGCAAATACGTCTGGTCGATTCTAAATATTCTTTTTTTCAAAAGAAATATGTAGGTTCTTTTTTTTACCTTTAGTATTCAATGGCGCTCTTAGACGTTTTCAAGAGGCATAGGATTGAATCCTCTTTTAAAAAGTCGGTACCGCGAATGCCTCGACCATTGAACGGAATGAATACTGTTACCATCTACCACTTTTACCACCAGTTTGTTCGTTAAAAATAAACTAAGTTAAAAATCCGTAGCATCACGGGCCTGATAAAAATTATACATTGCTTAAAATTTTTCACAATTTATCTACTCTAGAAGACTATGCTTCTTTAGCCGATTGCTTTTATACCTACATTGGCAACTGCACAACGAAATCTCATCATCACTACGAGAAAACTTTTGAACGTTTATTGCCCGTGTTAAATGCAATGGTGATTATGGACTTATCTTTTTTATAACCAGAATTATTAGCATTTCTTGCATATTCCAATTTGTATAATGTGTACGATTCAATTGCATTACACGGGGCTCGTAAACCCCTACGTGAAGAAATACAAGCGGGATTCGCAGAGGTCTAGGTGCAGGGGGGGGGGAGGGCAAATACCACCTGTTCGCCACCTGGCCCGGAGAGACATGTGGCCGTTCGGTGCACCCTACGCTTTAATACCGCGAACCCATCTGAGAGTTGAAAGTCCTCTACCGTCACAAACTCTACATGAACATGTATAAATTAAAATTAATTATTGCAAGTCGTTATCCCACGGTGTGAAGTGATTTGTCACTCACAATTAACAACAATACACATCATTATCGTCCATACCAATAGTAAAAATTTGTAAATATATTTGTTGGTTCGTCGATATGTTCATACTGTTACGGTCGTTATCGGTTCGATATGATTATTACCATAAAAGCACGTAATAGTAACAGTAAGTGATTAATATTTAGTAAGTAATTGATATTTTTAAAATGACAAACAAATATACTACCTTGAAACCAGAATTCACGTGAACGAAACCACGGGCAACACCTAGTCTTCATTAAAGCAAAATCGTCACGAAGAATGTTCATTACAATTCACAGCCGTCAAACTGCGACTATCGCTTACTTAGGTAACGAATACTGCGATAACTAGTTTTAAACGCGTTATAATACCGCAAAAGGATGCTTTAATTGGATTCTAGTATTTAAGAAAGAATGAGAGGAAATAACATAATGAGCGATTGTTTAATATAATTATAAAAACGATTTATTACCACCATTACTTAAAGCTATCCATTATCGTTAACCAAATAAGGGTTAAATAACATTTATATTTAACCTAATGGGATAAACCTTAATTATGTAAGAGCTTACGACAAATATAGATACGTGATGAATTGACTGCCTACTTCGCCCTATATAACGAACGGGCGAATCTGACACGTGTCTGATATAAAACATTCAATCGGCAAAAGTCAGTTGATTGGCATTGGCAAAACAGATATTTGACATTGACGTAAAACATAATTAAGACCGAATGAATATATACCAGTGACAGTAAGTAACGTCTATCTGAAAAAAGTCACATGTCCCTTGACGCCAACGGGATAAATAATGATAAGTGAGGGACAAAACATGCGTTTACTAAAGCGTTACCAGGTACAATTGAAAAACTGTGCTTTCTGTGGTCTATGTTCTTACAAGGAATCTCGAGAGCAGTAGTATTCTGAAGAGTGAAAGTCAGAATAAGATTGTAAAAGCAACGTTCCAGTTACTAGATCGACATTGGTTCGTCCTTCAGTTTAATTTGTTTTTTTCTTTTTATATTATTAATCACCCAAGTCAATTTGCGTAACTGTGATAACCCTTCGACAACTGATTGCTTCAATGTTTAAAGAAAAATTAGGTACCCAGCGACGGAACACAACGATACCTGGTTATATGAAGGAAGCTTTTTTATGTTAAGCTGGTTTTTGTACACACTTTTTCACATATTTACCAGTAGTTAATTATTTTGTTTTCACGCCAAATGTTATGCACAAAAAGAAACAAATAAAGGTACTAACGACACATATAAGCAAATTAGACTAATTTACGCACATGGGTAGTTAATAGGTCGGTCTCAAACTCTGAATAAACTCATTTAAGCAACAGGGACCCGAGTACGATGCGTCGTGAGTCGATGACATCGTAAAACGACGGTCGCAGAGACGAACGCACGTCGCGACGGGGTGTTTGACATTGAAACAACAGATTGAATAACCGAATTCGTCCGACCACCGACACCGCCGGCCGTTTATAATTATCACCTTGAGGCTCGACTCGAACACGTCGACTTCCTGGCGTGGATGCATTAAGCCGAGAAGGCTTTACGTTCACGCTAAACATATCTACGACTTATATATGTATTTTTTTTAATACTAAACGAAGTGAAGATATGATCACGTTGGACGTGGGACATTGAGTTACATGCTTGACCATAACGGCACATTGTCACTCAGTGTTATAATTGTTACTCAGCACTGCGTTCTCATCCAATTCGTGGAAATGCTAGTTTCCACGAATTGGATTATAGATAGAAACTAGCATTTCCACGAATTCGGTGATCCTATGAAGTTTTAGAGCCACACAGTCTAAAAGCATCAACGTCAGTTAAGACAAAACTGCGTTCTTCACCCTTAAATCTTATATTTACGGTATATCTCTATGCCCAGTAAGTTTTTTATATTTGCCTACATCAGATTATATTACATAAATGCATATCGTGAGCGTGATAGAAGAGATAAAAGAAGATATGTTCGACAGAAAGGCCTTTGTCACCTCTTCGAGCGAAATCGGAGGAGATTGAAATAGCTCTCGTATTGGTATGCCGTCGTCGTCGCCTTTTATCTACTGGTGAATTAGTAAACACGTTGCGCATAAATGTGCCCGTCATTCAAAGAGAACTCCAATTTATTGACGCTTTCAATGTACCGATTATTATATACGATAATGTAGTTTGTCGTATATTACTAACTTTTCTAACTAAACAGACGTAAACAATACCTTATTGCATGCTTGCTATTTTTTCAAGAATTCCGCATGTTTAACAAGAAATACAAAAAGATCGTTGGGTGTAAAATTAGCATTACGCTATGTTAAAGATTTTATTATATTTATATCAACTATTAAAAGCCTTAAAACACTGCAAATTGCAAATAGGCTTTGTCAGAGATGCGGTAAGTA
>DWHQ01001740.1:0-10349 GCA_018247955.1 Eurytides marcellus marcellus | reverse complement strand
CCCCCTAATTATGCGTATTTTTGTTTTAAACGGTATATCGCAAGTAGGATTTATATGAAGTCGGTTGATACATTTTATAAAAAATTGAAATTAAGTGGAATTTTTGAATTTCTATTTGGGAGCGGCGCCCAGTCGAGGCGAGGGTGTTGTGCGGTCCAATTTCCTTGTGGCAATTGGCAGTGGTATGCGAACGGCGTGTCTTCTTATTGGGACTGGCGAGTAGTCGGTCGAACGTGCGCTATTCACTTTCACTTTACCACTCAGCCGCCATTACCGCTGCCGCGACGCATGGCTCATTTCGACTCATTTGGGCCCGCGTCGCCTGTCTTCGCTTTGGCAAGTGTACCATTTTGTACCGTTCAGTAGAGCCAGGCAAAGCATGTAAAAGCAGAAAGAACCACCTCAGCCTCGCTGAGTGAACGAAGCAAAGTAGTTAACCGAGGTAGTTGTTTCCGCTTGCTGGTTAACTAGCTAAACGAGTAGTAGTAGAGTAGTACTCATTTAAGTTTTGACAACAACTTATCAGGCGAGGATTAGGAGGCCAAACCTCTCACATAAAAGACATCGCAGCGAAATACCTGCACTTGTTGGTGAAGAAACATATTACTACTCCTTTTTTGACCATATATGAATTGATGACAAATAAAACAAAGCAAACAAAGAGGAATTTAAAATGGGTAAAGTATGATGAAAACAAATGTTCTAAATTTGAAACAGATTCAATCTTCACTTTCAGATTTCTTTAACTCTGATTTTGGTTTTAATTTCTAGTATAGTTACCTATACAATGATTAATTTTTGTTTTTCTTTAACAGTACAATATAATTCGACCGTTAAAGGACAAATGTAATTCCGCAGAACTCTGGTGACCTTTTTTTACTGAACCCACTATAGGAATCGCAGCTTTACCTTGTATCCTGTTCTTTCAATACATACGCCCACTAAACTCGCTTATTGAATTTTGCCACTGAGCAATAATAAATGATACAATATTGTAAAAGGCAGCAATGATATGTGTTTGTATTTTTAATGCTTACATGTATCGTAGGTGTGTGGAAATACTTGGCGATTCGTCTAGGTACATGAAACGTGTTGTCAATTTAAATATTAAAAGCAGCAACTAATTCAACATAAGTTAAAGGCGCCATTGCCTCAGCCACTGTTCTGCTTAATCAATGTGGACAGACGACGACCTTAGACTCAAAACTAATCGACCTTAAAGGTTAAACGACATTTGTAAAAACGGCGTCTATTCGCTTCCATCTATCGGACAGTTTTTTTCTCGCGGTCTCGATAAATTTTGATTCCTTATACAGTTGCAAATGTCGGTCCAAAGATTACTTGTACATATTAAAAAACTTTTTCACATAATATGTTCAAATGTTGGCGCATCGTGAAAATTAATTAGATATTGCATACTGTTGAACGAATAGCGTTGTTCACGATTGTTATCTGTAGTCCTAATATAATGAACGTATAGTTCTAATTTTATTTGAACAAACTTTTGAACATTAAATGAGATAATATATTTTTGTCAACGTCTATTATGTATAAAAGTGTATTTGTATCTTGTATAAAATTGTTATTTAGTGTCGTTTTTCTTTTAAAGAAAAGAAAGCTGTCGCGCATGCTAGTTCGGTGGTATATACGTCATTAGCACTTACTTAACTTTGCTTACGATACACGCAAAAGAAAATGAAACATACATACGTGTATTAATAACAAGCATCATATTAAAATGCTAACCTCTTTTACTGCTCCTCAATATAATTTTTAACTGTGCCAAATTGCACCCAGTCCTGTGTTTGCAATTATAAATTCTTTTTACATTTTAATACGTAGATATTAATAAGTATAACTATACTTTAAATATGTCAACGCCATCTCCCCCAATAATTGATACCCACGCATATTTAATCTTAACAAATCTACTTTTGAAATCCACTATATAATATAATTAATTTATTAAGCAAACGCATTTAAAGGTTGGAGTTTGATTAGGACATTTTGCACCTGAAGACACAAGCGTGCTTATACCGAGTCTCAAGTCGGAAATCGATGTTGTGAAAGCTCGTAATGAAGCCAGTCGTAAATATCGCCCCGCGAACTAACGTAACGACGGTAAAAGTTCCTAACCGACATTGACTTAATCTTTAGGCAACTCTTTCTATGACGACATAGTCCCTAAGACTGTAAGCGCAATTATCATTCCATCATGTAAGGTATTATCCTAAATTCTTACGATATTGTAGTTAAATATTGTACTGAACCATAAAATTGCAATATGATAATAATATGTCTATATATGATCATACATAATATTTTAATAATTCGTCACACCACTAAACTTTTCTAAATAAATATTTTATTATTTTCATATGGCAATATGGTGGTTGACACTTTTTCGATTCAAAAAGGATATCGCGAGTTTTAAGAAGTTACGATTAAGTTTGGATTGAGAAAACAATTATATGAATGAGACTACTGATGTGATCTTTTAATCAAAGTTCTACTATTCACTTTTTCAGTAGTTTCATTATGTTCAGATTTATTGACAGGGGATGCACATTCGCGTTGATGTGCTGGCCTGAGAGATCGAAAGGTAACTCAGGATGTCTTAGACAAGAATACGACGAATTTCGTAATTTAGTTCAATTTAACAATATTTCTGTTTAAGCGCATATATGAATGCTATCAAGACTTTTGTCGGTTTTTATTTTACAAGTAACGATAGAGTTGTCCATTAAACATTATTGCTTGATACACATGTCACGGGTTTGTAGATACATATTCCATAACACCATCAGCGCTGATTGTTATCCTCATCACAACAGTTTAACATGTTAATTGCACTACAATCGCCCGCCTCTTTTGCAATTCTCGTAAGATTTATAGTCACTAGATTTCCTCACTTGCCAGAACAAGTCCTGACGAGTTGAGGCCAATCGCCGTCCGCCGCTGTGACCCCACACCGTTAATTTATTTTAAGGTCCTATCTAGTCACTAGCCGTTGCCTCTTACTACGTCCGTTTTACAGTAAGAATGGCTTAACGTGTTGTTAGATACAATTATGTGTTTTATCATGTTTAATTTTTAATTTCTCCACGTTTCGAATACTTAGGCTTATCCAATAATCAATCGCGGGACTGAACTGTTAAGACACTAATAGTAAACCAATCTGAAAACTTTATCGCTGTAAGCAGTTTAATTTTTATGTAATTTATTTTTGATTCGGTTTACATTCAACTCTTTAAAATCGGTAAAACAATTTTGTAATGGAGTGTAGCACGTAAACACAAATATCTTGTATTTTATATTCGTAACTTGTTTCTAATTCCAAGTTAAAGATTGCCTATCCCAATTTATTGTCTGATTTACTTCGAAAATAACAAGTTTTCGTATTATTTACCTTTCCATAGTTTACTCTCTTGGATTTTTTGTTAAATAAACTATAACGCTCTGTAAATTTCTGTCACATTAACAAAATTGACTGTAACTGTATACAAAGTAATCGTTGTCCATGTCGTCATAATATCTTCTATTTTTAATGTACACCTTCCCTGGGACTTTTGTAATGTGTTTTCTATCTGCAAACTGCAGCAGAGTTATCATGGCATAAAGATGAGACAAATGTACGGTATTATGGCTGCTGTAAGTTGTGTTGTTGTGAGAAATAAAAAATATAGCGTGTTTGCGACAAATATATAATATTGCACCGTATCAAGTTCGTTGTGAAATAATTAAGTAGTAGGTTGACATTTACGTGATTATTTTCCCGTTAGCTTGTTCATGCATTTACAACTCGATTGATAATAAAATTATATTACAAAACGTCAGCACGTAAAGAAATCTAATACTCCTAAGTTCGAATTCGTTTACCTCTTACATCATTATCGTTTTCTTTGTTTTAAATGAAAAATATATTGAGCCTTAACTTCGGTTTTAAGACATGCTTTATTATTAATTAATGCCATGCTTTATAAATTAAGACATTTACGATATGCAGCTGTAACGATGATTTAGGCTCATTGTGTCTCGTTATTTTTAAGGACATATTGTAGGCCTAATCGAATTTAATGGGCCGATGGATTTGCAAATGCTTACAATGGTGCACACCCACTCTGTTGCCATGGTTTATAGAACTCAATCGATGTCTTCGCGTCACGGACAATAATTTGTTCATCGTTATCGTGTATTGTTCGAATCGACATATCGATATATATATATACAATGGTAAAAATACTTAATTCTTTTAAGCGGGCATCGTCGTGAAGTTTAACAGGCAATATACTCGTTCTCCGTCAGCATCGAGTTAGTATCTATGCTTTATGACTGTTTTACATAAATTAAATCACAGTACCAAGTTACGTTGACGGAATTAAATACTATAAATAAGTTAGATTCTTACATACTATTACTTTAAATTATTAGATTTTATTTGTTTGCAAAATATTTTACTAAAAATTTCTTACTTATATAGAAATTAATTGTTGTAAAGTATTAGCAGACAGTCATTTTCACTAACTCTCTAAGTTGATGGTGACATGATAATGTTTTTTCTTTAAACCATCAACGTTATTGCTCAGTACACGGAATCATAATACATATGGATATTTAAAATGACGTGTATTTCAAACGGGTACCTCAAACACTTGATCTCTGTCTCCAAACAAGAGCATAAATGATTAATTTTCTCATTGATTACTTATTTTTAAACACAGTTATTTTAAGAACATTTTTATCGATACATATTAATCAACGTTAGCAGCGGAAGCCAAGTTGACGTGATAATGAACAATTTTGATATCCTAATTGTTCATTATCACCTTATCTTTGTGCTGGCATAGGTGTTTATTACATTGAAATAGACGAAAATTTTACTATTTTAATGCCTACCCCGGTATATAAGAATATTTACTTGCCACTAGGGTCTTAACTATTGTTGTTCGTTTGCTCGCACCTTGATCTAGATAATTAATTATAAAATCACGTTCGTCCACACTTCGTCAGCGTGACACACGCCGTCATATATATATATACATATATATTGTGGTCTAGCGATTTGTTTCATGTATGGGTCGTAGTCTTCTTCAAGAAGTATCACGGCTTTTTGTAGAAGAGAAGAAAAGAGAACAGTAAATACTAAAATTATTCGGTTTCTTGCATTATTCTGGTGAGGTAACTCGCGAGAGGGACCGGGGTTAAGTTAACAAGTGAAACTAAGAGGGTTTTGTAAACGTGGGTGACGCTTACCGCACCGCATACATAGGCTTCAACGCTTTTCAGGTAGAAGATCGCATATCAGATTCAGACAGTTTTTTTTTTACTAACAATCCTCAACATTTTAAAACAAGCATGTTTACACATGCATGATTTTATTAGTATAGGATAGGGTCTATCTAAGTTGTGGACACTAAAATTTTCATGTATTAGGTATCCCGATTTGACGTACATAATTCCCTGGACTAAAAGCGTAAACATCTATCATCAAACGACAAATTAAAAGGGCGCCGATAATCACTCATCATTAATTATACTGGTAAAACCGGTTACAGCTGGATAAAAAAAATACATATGAGAGTTTCTTCTTTAGCCATTCTTCTTAAGCCATCTTGTATCCAACTCTGACTATTCGGTACTTGAGATTTTACTTTTTATTACATTTAAAAAAAACTATTGCCAGTGTGCAGTTGTTCTTAAACAGAAATTAGTACACAGTTCTGTTATATGCAATAAACTAGTTTTCAACAAATAGAAGATAAAAAATAATTGCGGTTGAAAGTTGTTGACTGGCTCTTTATAGTAATAACGACATGTTCTTTTATTCTCTGTCATATGAAATAAATAGGTGATTCTTTTGTCGTTCCACGAGTTTCATATACAAAGGGTAACGATTTTTGATAATTCTGCATAAGTTCTTAACTTATGTCTAATCAAGAAAAACTTTTTAATAAACATCTCTATAATATTATCATGGACGTAATTGTTTAATATTCAATACATCTGATGGTGAGAACGAATCATATTGAAAGATTACATTTTATTATATAAAGACATAAAGCTGAAGCTATTCGTTATAAATAACTACATATAGACGGATGACTTTCATGTTATTCTCAGAAAGGACAAGCATCACCGTCACAAATACATCTCTGGTTTAAATAATTAATGAATTTAATTAGCAGCATTTCAGTGTTTGTAACTAAGCGCTCATTTTGTCTACGACTTAACGCATAACAATGTAGCAGTATATGTTTTTTGGATAATGCCTTAATCAAATATTCTTTTTGTCCGAAATATTTTCGAAGTTTTCTCAACGCCTTTGTATTTCTAAACTAAAAAGCGTAACCCGTAAACCCACTTTCAAACATAAGTAGATTAGTGTGTCAGATTAATCTAAACATTCAAAATCGGAGGTCCCCCAAAATGGCAGTTGTAATTAGTAACTTTAGAGTAAGAAAAAAATGTTCGAGTAACGTACTGCGTCCATCGTATTGCGTAACGTTATATATTCAATGAAACAAAAGTCCTTGCCGTATCTCGGCGTTTGCCGAGATTGCATTTAAACATTCCTAAAAAATTTGAACTCTCTCATTATAATTTTCACATATCGCTCGAATTTATACCCTATAATAGTTTGTGGTTTTAGAGACGTCTGTGAAAAGTAATTTAACTAACACATCAGATTTATTTTGGTGTGAAGTGAAGAGAAGAGTCGTTGTTTAGTGACCGTTAGAAGTTTCTTTTTCCCTACCATTTTCGCGTGCAATATAATGTATGTAATCAAGTTGGTTCATTAAAAATCAAACGGACTGCCTATCGAGCGTTGGGTAATAACGGGCAAGCTGGTACGGGTACCTCGTTACGTGCAAGTTTCGATACAGCCTCGCTGCGTAAGGCCGTGGTTGTAGTCACGTCGGACGGTGAGAGGTGCCCCTCCTCCCGGCGGAAGGTCGCGAGCGCTTGTCAAACGCACACAGAGACAAGTGGAACAAAACCTAGCTAACCTTTTTATTCGCAACATCAACACTTACATTTATTTAAAGATACTTTATAAAGCTGATGCCTGAGTTTCTAACGTCATTGATGCACAGATCTTTGTCACTATATTCGTAACGTTGAGGAACTTTGATAACGGTTACGTTTAACCGCTTAATTTAAACTATGAAAAGTCACTCGTTTCTGAACGTTGTCGAAGTACATACAGACCACTGTGAAGGATACTCGCCTTTTAATTGTTACGTTAATGTTAACGATAGTTTTGTGTACAAAAGCGACAGAAAAGAGGTCTTATCGTTGTCCATATCGTCGAATTCTATTTTTCTGTTAAGTTCCAAAGCGCCCGTTCAACGGTTTTATTATTTATATCTCGAAATGTGCGAAAATTCGCTCAAAGCAGTTTGTTGCCATCAAATAAAATAAATATATTGATATCACGATCAACCGATATCAATATATTTAAAGTGTTTTACCAAGTTATAGGCATTATTACGGAATGTCAACCGCCATATATTTTTAAGACAAAGGTAAATTTTAGGGAAAAAGTGGTAAGAGATTTGAGAGACTTAAGTTCCACCATCTAAGGTCTAAAAGGTGGAGCAATCAGCCACTATCGAGGCGAAGGTGCGATATCGTTAGCTACGAATGTCAGCAATCTAATCGAACACGCGAAACAATTAACATGGTCATTGTGTAGTTCATTCACCGTTATAGGTGTCATAAACGATGGAAAAGTTGCACGACTGCCCGGTCAAATATAACATTAGTAAGCATTAATATGGAAAATGCAAAAGCATGTACGTTTGTTTTCCTCTTTTCATTATATTATGCAACGTATCAAACAGATTTTTGTGTAATAGAAAACATTTTGGAATGGAAACCGTAAGAGATTATTTTTATTTTGGGAAAATGAAAAACAATAGAGAAAACAGTTGATGTAATTTCGTTGCGAACGTTTAAGAAGGCGGACCTTAAGGAAAATACCTTGAGGTCTATATAACAGACCTAACGCAAAGTAACGCCTCTATCTTTCCGATAATAAAAAGCTTGCCCATAATTTGCCGGCAAAGAGCAATATTTAAAAAAAAATACTAACGCGTAGGCCTATAACAATCATAATACATATAAGAAAGTGTAAGAAGGTTCGTCAGACAAACTATTATTTCGCTGATTCTTACTTCCGTACTAAATTACCGCAATGCGCGATTCCACTTTGCGGGCACATATGATTAACGGGTTGCCGTTTCACTGTTACCTCACCATCGCGACGGGCGATTGCGACAAGTCGCATCGTCCATTAGAAAGTCCGTCTTATATGCAAATGGTAGTAAGTAGAAACCTCACGAATAACCGACCGAACGGACGGGGACGGCCGTCTCGAGCGCCGCCTTTATTTGCGCCGATGAAAGTGTCCCGGCTACCGTTTGCGATTGTGTCGGTTGCATCGCGGCGATCTCGCCGACGCAAGGATGAGCCTAACCGATGCCTCTCTTTCGCACGGCACGTTGCTTTTAAATAGAAAACGACCCGAGCGCGCACTGAACGGTGCACGGCGGACCACACTTACTCTGAATTCTGTCTTTATTCGCTTTGTTAATGTTTTAACTTTGGGGCTTTAGATTCATCGTGAATCAGTCATAGCCTGTCGAGACGCTTACTTTCATCAATTGATATTCTATTATTGACTCTAGTTCGCTTTCAAGACGCAAAGACTTCAATTAGCAATTAACAGATACAGTCTTAAAGGCTTAATACTCTGTTTCCGCCGTACGTACGTATCGAATTTCTCCACAAATGTCACCTTAATAGAACACAATTTACGACAGTCGAAGTAACGGAAAACTCATTGGTTACCAATAAAATGTTCAATATCGCAACGCTATGGCGAATTCGGGTCGATTATTTGATCAATAATAGCTAGCGAAGTGAACGCGTTACGAGTTTCAAATTAATGCGAAATTATTACGAAAAATCTATTTAGAGTTATTGGGCTCAAGGAAATAAGAACAAAGGCAACACGTCGCGCGGTCGTTTCACTTTCGTGCCCAATTCCGTTTTGTTTTTGTCGTTTTTATTTTTGTTTTTCCATCTACACCACGAGCAAAGGTAACGAAAAAGCAAAATGCATATAATATTTCATAAACGCTTATCTCACCCGTATTGATATAAGATAAGCGTTAAGGCAATTAACATTGGCGATCACAGCTCGACTGCGTGGAATACCCGCTATGATTCGTGTTGTAGTGAACTATTTATTATCGTTCACTGCTGACGCGCGCCCGTCGCTCGTTTAGATTTCATTTTCAACTCTAATGCTAATAGTAATTAAGTTCAAATCGCAACGCACGACCCGTTCCACCTCCATAGCGTTACGTCAATGAAATGCGGCACGTTAACTGGCTCGGCCGGGCCGCTCCACTGCCTGCTTTGTGTCCGGGTTTGTCGCGCCCGCTCTTACTGACTGACTGTGAATGTTTCTCGAAAATCCCCCGGCCGACGTGATTTCCAACGCGTGCGTAATTGAATGACGTTCGAAGCTCTAAAAGGAAACGATATCGTTTTGAAAAGAGAACAATCTCAGTATCATGTCGGTATAAAAGGTAATTTTTTGAAAAGTGAATGAAAACGGTTTCCAAAAGGGAGCGAATTCGAAACACGCTTTTATATAATAAGCGGGCCGCGCGCTCGAAGCGACCGAGTGTAGCGAACCGACCGGTCGGCGGCGGCCTCTCACTTCGCAACTATGTATACCGTTCGCCTCGCCTCCGTTTGTAGGTGGAATTAGGTAACCACGGTCGCTCGCCTGCCTGCACTGAATAGAGAAATCCTTCGTGCTAAATGGCACCACGAATTACATATTTCGACACGCGACCACTAAAGCGATATACTTTTACTACGATTCATTAATTCAGCATACGCGACGATTTTACCGGGGGCCATATAGATAGTGGCGAATGGACATAAAGAAAGATCGCCATTTATCGTACGAACGTTAACAAGCAAACACGTCATTCGCCAAGCGGACACAAACAATGAAAAACAGCACGACCTTGACGTAGTATCTCATAGCATTTCGATGCATCGCACTTGCCGTACATAAACAAATCTTACACCTAATTACGAACAGTCATGTTTGGAATTGGGATAGTCCTGAAAAGAGATTCCGTGCAGCCAGAGACAATGGGTCGAGTGGGACATGCGAACGAACTTAGACGGGCTAGACGGCTATACGCCGAGTGCCGAAGTATTACGCCGCGGAACGCTCTTTATAGTCGACCAGCTTGGCGCGTCAGAGAAAGCCCCCTCCCCTCCCCACACCGCCTCCGCATCTCCCCGCCCCTCCTCCACAC
>DWHQ01001739.1:0-10351 GCA_018247955.1 Eurytides marcellus marcellus | reverse complement strand
CTGCTATTCAAGTCAATTCAAGTTTTGCTTTCAAAAAATTTAAAAATTCTTCAGTTAGTTGCTTTAAGTGATTTTTATATATTTTTTTTATTTTATACTCAAATTGGGTTGTTATTGTTACGCGGATCTTTCTATGACGTAACAGTAAAAGCTGGGGTATTGTCTGTTCGCCGCTATTGAACACTTATCACTGATTTTTTAATGTTTTGTGATACAGATTAAAACTAAACCTAATTAAAATATTATATCAAAGTACTGTCCAACCGTTGCATTGTTGGGTGTTAGTAAAACTAACGTATTTAACAATCAGCTGAACAAGCCTAGGTTCTTTCATTTTGGTCATGGCTTCATCATCTTTTATAAATTACTTTTCAGAGAATATAACGTTTCACTAATTTAAGGTTTTTTAGTATAAGCGGCGAAGATCATGTTTATTTATAGTTGAAACTCCGTATGTATTTAAAACTGCTTTTTCCAAGCTTCCTGTTACCTCTTTCAGTTTAGGCAGTCAAAAATTATCAAATAAATTTGTTGTTTTCTAAAAGTTTTAACATTTCTCGGAACTTTTTTCCCAATATAGAGTCCACTTTTTAGTGAAATACTAGAAACGAATAAACTAGTGACAAGAGTGTTTCCAGTCGTGAAACGTAGTTATGCTTACACTGCTGTAAATTGTAAAAAAAAAATGACGATAAATAGATAATAAGCTTATATAGTTCTGTTATTAACATTTCAACTTTTTTCTTTTGTAAATGCTGCTTTGGGTCACGGTATTATTTATGTTTCCATGTGTTCTTATTTTGTTGGCACTCGGATTGAAACTCACATTAAAATGACAATCACAAAAAAAAGTTATTTCACTTATCCATTACATCATTTTACAACGTTGGAAGTGGAATTTTTCACACCGTCCCTTCAATCCCGTAGACTGTGGTTATTTGCCGAAAAAACAAATGACCGGAGACTGTTTATACTCGAGACGTGGTCTCTCATCACAACGTGGTTATGTCAATGTTTATCGACTACCGGTTTTCAGTAGCGTCACTCCAATCAAAAGCATTCCGCACTTCAACGAATCACAGAGGTGGTAATATTGGCGCTCTCTGTGTACACTGTCATAATTCGATTTGTTTACATAACGGCCGTTCACCCACTTGCATGGCACACGTCCGATTTGTACACGAATTAGCGGTTCTTTATAATCTGTTGTCAAATAGCTAAGTGCTGTACAAATTCACGTCTTCCTGTACTCACTGCTGCATTTAACAGCTTCATATACTATTTCATAGGAATTTAATAATATTTTTTCGTGAAATAAAGTTGAATTCTGGTAATCATTGTTGAATTTAGGTGGACGTCAGACGGTAAGCGACTAAATTGCCCGAGACTTTAAGCCCACTTAAAAGCTACGCCAAATGAATCGTCGACAAATTTGTATGTTGGATTTTTTTGTCAACCTATGTACCAGCAACTTGATATCAACTCAGTTTGCTATTTGTGTATATTTAATTACATGTCAGCTATGTTCATATCATAAAAAACTGGAGCCTAAAATGTATTATTTTATTATTTGTATCATGTGCCGTAGTTTTATTTTAATATTGTGTAACATCTAGCAAGAACTTCTACCAACATTAGTTCACAATCGCGCCATTTGAGTCTGACGTGCGGTACGGGGAATTAACTATTATAATGGTTCGGGCTTACGTATAATAGTTTTTGTATGAGGTCGTCGACATCTCTCGGTTGGCATGGTATGGTAGGGCAGCGCTTAGGCCATGTTTTATGGTGTTATTACAGCGTTTAAGTGTTCACGCGATTACGCTTTCGTTGCATTCGTTAAATTCAACTCGTGTTACGACACCATTTTGTTTGTCCCCGTTTGTAATTTTTTTCGTACTTTAGGCTAATATATCTTGTTTGTGTGAACCTTTTCAAAACTTTCCCCGGCAAACAATATTAGCAGTGCGTTTTCATTTCTTCCTTTTTTAGTCTTTAGACGCGGGCTGTTGTTTAAAGAATGTCTTAATGTGTCATGCCTTGACATGCCCGTCTTCGGGCGATTTCCCTAAAAAGGCTGACGGGCCATCAAGGTCTGATCGAGAGCGACATGCCACTTTCGCTTCAACCATGTTGACCAGATCTTTTGGGTTTCTTTTACGCAATGGAAACGTCCGATCGCGCGTTTTCGTGATCGTAATTAAGCTAATTGCACAAGATTACGTGGGGATATGGCGTCGCAGCGCTCGCGGGCGAGCAAATTAATATTTTCACATAAATTTCGCTGTCGCTTTTTTTTATGCCCGCGTTAAAAGTCGCGCGAGACCCGTGTTCGACCGTCGCACAGCTTCTATCTCGTTCTACCGGGTGAGGCGTTTCGAAAAGGTCTTAACGGTTTTTGCTTCTGTGCGAGTCACGACTACTCCGAAGACCACCAGAAGCATTTGATTTTCGAATTCCATTTAAAAAATGTGTAACGTCAATTCTGTAGACAGCCATTATCCTCAAAGTCTGTTCGTAAAATGAATCCAAATCGCGTGTATCAACGAGCTATCGTTTATCGGATTGACTGTTCAAACAGACTCTTCTTTTTTAACTGTTAAATTAGTATAGAGACATTTTTACATGAAAAAGCAGAATAAACACTACTACTACTTATAGGATTTTTATTCGCCGTTCGTTGTCCTATGTGAGAATTTATGCCCTGTTTAAATAAAATCCGGAGTAACAAGAATCAAGATGCTCTAATCTAGGGTATATAGCGCGGATGTTGTGAAATTACACTAATTTCAAACAAGAGAGTTCGTTGCTAGTTATAGCAACAAGTACACGTTAAAGTCAAATCTTAGCGCCTTGGTCGTACAGATTTACTAAGCTGGATGGTAAGTCTCTTATATAGTTTAGATTTCTTAACTCGTAAGTGTTGCAAATAGTAACAAATTAGACACCACTTCGTTCGACAGTCATCTTATGATTTTTTTGCACAATAAAATACCAAGAGCGTTACTAGGAAATAACTCCCGTAACTGTATTTCTTTGAACATATTTCAATTTACAATTATGACCCGTTCGACACATACTGTGCTTAAGATTACCGGTATAATTAGTATAAATGCTCATGTCGCATAAAACAGCCCTTTTTATTTCATCGTAAATTTCGTGAAACTCGATCGTTTCTCGTACCAGTGTATTACTGTCGCGGTCAATAATTTATGTCGAAATGTTCATGTTGTACCATTCACATTTATTCCATTGATTGTTATTTTGTAACGGGAAAAGCGTCTTTTATTGTTTTAATTATGAGATACCAAAGTATCGGATTACTGAACTCTTAATATAATTAACATATTGTTATATTAACACGTGTTATGTGATAGACTATACAATTTTGTGTCTAATTTTAGAAAGATGTTTAGTATTATTTATTAAAATATTGAGTGGTGTTACATTCATATTATTTTTCAACTTCATAATAAAAAGCTAATAATTATATCAATTTGAATGAGTATAAAATTGATCCGAATTTATCAAATTTAAGATAAAAGGGCTCTATTGATGTTTATAGTTATTATATCTTTTACGCTACTTATCGCCTGCAAGACGCGAACTATTTGCACGTGGTCAATTACTAGTTTTTTTCTTCCATGCCGTCATCGACCATATTTAGTGCGCAGCCCTGGTGTTATGGTAAGTGACCATCACGATAGTAATGAGCGCCATTATCGTCCGACGTTCGAACACGTTTATCGATTTTGTGCCACTGTTTTTTTTAGATTTGTTTTTGTTCCTTACTCAACCTTATCCGTCTGAATATAGCTTTAGGCCAATTATAATGTAGACAATGTACAATAGGGTAGGGCCGATTGAATCTGTTTGTATTTTCAGCGCTCTCAGCATTTATTTGTAACAGAACTAAAGGTGAATTTGTTTATGTGAATGATCAGTCTTATGAACTCTATTTAAGGGTTATTCTAATAGTGAGTTTAATTTACTTTAACCCCTGATTTAAGACAGATAACATATAAGTTAACATTTTGTTGCTGATTTTTCGAAATTATTTTTTACGTAATATCATTGGCCACGTGATGTCAGCTTCAATGTATGTAGGTTAAATATAGGATAGTATAAATCCTACTATGCTGCACTATTATGTTTTCGCGTGCGAAAAATACTGTACACTTCCTACCGTTTTGATGCCACGGTGTTCAAATGACAAATCGATCGGAGGATAGACTGAAACTCTTTTCCTATTTCCTCTTTTTTATCGGGCGGCTATTGTTTTGATCTGCGTGTATGTAATTCTAATGATATATTTAATTACGTGTTAATATTTTACTTCTCACTGTGTATTTGTTGTTCTGTTGGTTTTTTCTCCCTTTTCGCAGCAGGAACGCGGTGGATTGGTATAATTATTAGCGTAGATATATTATTTGGAATTTAGAGTTACATAGGCAAGTTGTTATCCAGGAAAACTTACAGAAAATTTGGATAATTACATTAAATCAAAATGCGAGCAAAAGCCTAATAGTCTATAAGGGCTTCTAAATTATTTTATGTATTTGTTTATCCACGAATACTGTAAAAACTTCAACTCAAAAGATTGAAATATGAAAATATTGACAAATTTTATTTGATTTAAATTTTATAACGTCCCCAAAATATCGCTGTATAATGAAATGTTTCAGTTTAATCCGTTAATTTTTTTGATATTTATATATATGTTTGATGTTTAATTTTACGCATTGCAGTGTTTCGCGCTAAAATGTGTTATGAATTAAATATATACTCTGCGATCGTAGGCTATGGTTACGCAAAATAATTCACTGTCCGCTTATAAAATCGTGGTTTAATAGACTGTATTAGACTTGATTAATACAACATTCCGTGTTTTTTATCAGCATCATGTTATCGAATTCCTCGTATGTTCGGTAGCGTTCGTTAATGGAGTACATTCGATTCGGTGAGGATTTTTTTGCGTTTCGTAACATTGTCTAAAGATAAAGCTTTGATATAAAAAACATCAAGTGTTCGAAGAATAACAAGTAATACATTTCTTATATTATTTTCAACTTTTAACTGGCATATCTTCAAGTTCAATGTACTATGACCATGAAATATAGTGGAACTAATCTAGCCCTTTTGAAATAAAAAAAGTAATAATTTCTTGTATTTCCGCAAATACTGTTATTATTCATATGAAGTTTTATTTGATTTTAAATTCCCGAACTTTCGAATACTTTACACAATCCAAAGTCATGAAACAGACTGAGAAAATTTCACGTCTTAATGTTTTAGTTAACCAGAAATACCCTTAAAACTTAATTATCTAAATTTAATTATCTATTTTAGTCCGATTCACGCAGTATGAGCTTATGAAAATAGGTGGATATATCTAAGATTGAAACTTATTGAGAACTTCATTTCTTAAAGTATTAAAATAAAGTTGACTATGTGGTACTTTAAATCTCATCCCGTATCTTTATTTAGCATTACGATTATTTTTAGGAGATCATAAATAGACATCATTTGAAGATTTGGAGATAGTCTTGAATAGTTAAAAAAACTGATGATGATATTGAATGCAGGAATAATGAACAAAAAGGACTGTTCATGTAATATACAGGTTTCAAATTTTTTCTTCCTTTTTTTTTCATTTCATTAGAACCTCTTAAATTTAAAATCAATATCAGAATCAAAATCATGGCTTACAAAATTATAACGTCATAGACACATTTAATAATTACTGACAATTGAATGTGATAAAAATAAAAAATTTAACATAAAATTGATAATTAAGTAGAAATTTAGAAGAATATTGTTTATAAAACATATATTTTTATTATTGTTTTATTACAAAATATAATTAAATCAAAGCAAGAAAGGTGTAAAATGTATCATGACTGAAAATGCTTATGTATGGTAATATTGTTTTACTAAGTTACTCATTAGGGACATTATTGAAGCCATTTACATTACATACATTTTGATTAAGAAGATAAAACATAAATGTATATACGCGTTCCATCCTAGATCAGGTAATCATTATATTATCTCTGATTGGGGAATTTAATTAACATTATTCATTAAAACTGTCTCTGACTTATAATGTTTATACTATTACACACATAATTAGAAGAATGTTCATTGAACTTTGAGATCTATATTTTATATTAACAACTGTAACACAATCTCCCAACAATTCGAGTAGCACAAATTTATTGACCTCTACCGCGAATCAAATTTCATACCAGCTATTAAATAGACAGTTACAAACACTGTTAAGAACAAAATGCTAGCACAGACGTGAACACATAAAATACCAAGCAAACTCACTCCGAATAAAGTTGCAAATTATAATAGCGGGATTTGAATAGAAAATGGTTTTATAGGACTACTACTGGTTTGGTATAATCAAGTGAAAGGAATAAAGTAAGTATTTAATGTGTTTATTGTGATATTAAAAAATATAAATAGCAGTCGTGCCTTGCGAGGACAGATCTCGGAATATAGAGCGGCGGTTTATTAGGGTTTCCTCCGTTTAATAATTTTACTGGCATTCCGAAAACCGGTCCCTCGGATGAAGCGCGAGTGGCGAGAGGTAGCGTTTCTTTGTTCAGTATAAGTACACACACTTCATTTGTTTAAAATCAAACAGCTCCCAAGGGATTTGCTCCAAAGATTCCCGGTTGGTGCTAATGTTGCTTTGTGCATTTGACAGTATGATGACTCACTTGTATTTATTGGTATAGTGAGTCAGCTAATATTGTTAAATGAGGAAGAAAGACAAATCGACAAAGGCACTTTATTTGACTTTAAGAACGATAACAAATATAAACTAATATAAAACAGTATTTGCACTAGTAACTTTAAAATTAAGAGGTGACATGTTAATGGCAATTTGCACAAATATTGATCTTTCAACCACTAGGGTCCAGGGCCATTTTGCCAGCATAATCACTGCGCATAGAGATAAAACATTTTCAATCGCTGAATGACGAGCGCAGCGCAGGGAGAAGCAGCTTTTGCATTGCAGTGTTATGGTCATGTGAGGCATCTCACTTAACATGATGCGCATCACTAGCGCAAATCTTCACTTTATATTCTAAAAAACCAATTATATTTTTAATGCAAAAATATTCATGCACCAATTAGATATTACATACTATCCCAAATTTCGCGACCATATCTGCTATCTAATACTGTATTAAGAATACACGATTCTATTGCTATTCGGTTATTCCAATTCAACTAATTTAAATACATAAATCAATATATTTAAGTCACGGGGAAAGCAATTCCACTCGTAATTAATATATCACGCTCGCTCCTGTGGTTTACGCCATCGTATTCAGTGCTTCTCAGGAGATTGCGTTCTGTAGACTCCGCAAGTAAATGTAAATATTTTTCAACTTATTCTTGCAAAAAGAATAAGAAATTAATCCGGCTTTCGGGATCTTTAAAATGTCCAATGTGCTCTTTGTTTGAAACCTGAACGAAAAAACCCTTAAAGCCTAAATAATGTAAGTGTTATTATTAGGAAAAAATCCACGCCGCAATGCCAAACGTACGTGTCGTAACTGGGACATTTTCAATTAAATTTCTCTCCGTTATCAAAGTTGATATTATATACCTATGTATATATAATAGTTGTAGGAACAAAGCATTTAAAATGTCGGGACTGCGCAGATGCCGACTAAGATCGGGAGTTCAAATTCCTTTTAGTGCATAACAGTAACTTATCCACTCATTTACATTTCCACTCTGTGTATATCGGATATACTAGTCGTACTCGTAATATATGACATATTGGAAAATATGTAGCTCCTGATATCTCTGTTAAATCTTTTCCTTTTAAAATACACAAAGATCATAAGTATCTGTATAATTTTGGGTAAGTGCCTCCCTGCATACGGCACTTAAAGCACTAAACATAATCCGCTCTATAGATACGTCAACAGCCATAAATTATTGTCTAGCACACATTAAAGCTTATTCTTTGTGATGAAACGGACCAGTTGTTTATTATATGTATGTATGTGAGCCTCTTCTTTGAATCGCCTAGCATAAATATTTGTTTGAATGTTATCAGGATGGGGCGGTCGCTCGGCGTTTTGTTAACGGCTTCATTCAAGTCAATTGCTTGCATAGGTGATAATTTCTCGATTCATAAATCTTTGTTTGCGTTATGATAAAACGGTCTTCTTTTTTTAATCGTAATATGAATGTTTCGTCTTGATTTGTATAGAGTAATGTTAATTTCTCCATCTAAGAATTCTTAATAGAATTTGATGCAATACACTCTTAAAGTCAAGCCTTTTTATTGTTGATGCGATAAATGGATTTGGCTTAATAGTTACTATTCAATAACCATTCTATAAGTTCCTTGAACCACAAACCAAAGTTATATTAACTGTAATCCTTACTACTATTATAAGTGTCTATAGACAGCCATGATTTTTGACTTGATTGTAGTTGTTGGGACGCCAAGCAGCTTTTTATTCCATAGAAAACTAAGGTAACAAAAAAATTATATAAAAAAAAACACATTAGCGAAGTCCCGAGCAATATTAAATATTAGTCATAAAATCATTTTCAAAAAATCATTTGCCCGATAAAGTATTAGTTCATAAAATCATTTTTGGCTGTTAATAACAAAGACGCCAGTTGTACCTTTTTTACATAATACTTGCAAATAGGTTTTGCCCGCTACTTCACTCGCATGGGTTTTGATTTGCCATTTGTTAATTTTCTTTTTTCGGTATAGTAATGTTCAATGTCATCAACCACTGTGCTTAGTATAGGGTGTTGCGTAAATAATCATGTCGATCCGATGATGTCTGCGTAAACTAAGAACAAAAGGACAAACTCATTGGTGTATTGGTAGAGAAGTAATGGTCTCTGTGTCGAGGTGGTAATTTGCTTCCCGGGCGATTTGAAGCCACGCAACGTGTTCATTACACAGCACTCACCCAACCATTTGTCTAGGGACATTGTTACGTCTAATGATCTGCATATGCTAAAAGGGAAAACAAGTCGATGATTGCACGCTGCCCCGACTCGCGCCTCAATTCGCTCACGTGCGCTCCGAACGCTGTCGGCTCTAGTTGTCCCGTCGGGTTTCAGCCTTAACCCGTTCATTGGTTCGGAAATTCCGTCGAAATTGCACGAGGGGATCCCGCTTTGGGCTTTCGCCCGCTCCGTCCTAATTGGAGCGATCCGCCGACAGCGTCTTATCGTATTTAATCTATCTATCAGCGTCGGAAATTGCGGATGACATGATTGCTAACATGCCCCAACGGCACGCCCGTATGCCTTTCGTAATTCATAAGCATTAGCGTCAACGGATAGGTGTCATTTGAAACGCACTCGACCGTCTACGCGCGGAGGTATGTGATTCATACGAATCGTAGAGACTTGCCCCGATCATAGTCGTTCGGTGAATTGGTCACTGGGATTTGTATATTTACTGACCATTACTCCAATTGACTGCCCTTCTATCAATTGTGATGGACCAAGATGACGTATCCTTTCATTATGTGTCGCTTTCTATTTTCTTTTATTTCGCGATGTTAAATCACCTCGTGGCGTATTAATAAACTAGTATCACTAGTTTATATATTATACAGCTATTTTTGTTTCGGATTCAGTTTCCATCCAGGGTAAATATTCGTATGAACTACACTTAATTGTTCTGGACATAGGTATTTGTCCGTGTGAAGTTATAGAAAAAAAAAAAAGGGTACTATATACTATATTCTTGGCGCCGAGTCGTCCATTTTTAAGCTCGTGCAATTCAATATACTGTGTCATATTGTCATAAGTAAGCTTGGCGCTTATCATTAGAGGCATGGCTTGTCTTACAAAATTAACACTACACATGTTTGCATTTAATAAAGTAAATAAATACACAAATGAATGTACCGTTTCTTCTATTTTAATATGTCCCCTTAGAAAGTTTTCCGGGCAACCCCACCAATCTAATCAACATTCTTTTGCAGCGAATAAATTTATCTTAGACATTCGAGGGGCTGTTTATTATTTAGGAGTGTTGAACCCCTCCGAGTTTGCACCCTTGTGCTGATAAATATAGTCATTTCGAAAATTTTAATGGTAATACCATTTTTTTTTTCAATCTTGGTGTGCTTTCTGCCCTAGTGACTATACTTACTCTTTCTCTCTAATGATCTTCTACAGGACCCGATAGCTAATAATATTTTGATTTTAATTTTAAAATAAATCTTAGTTTTTTGATTCCTAACATAATTATTGTGATACCGAAAGATATAAAAGATACCAGTAGTCGTTGCATCGTGTTTCATTTGAGATATGTGCTTGCGATTATTTGTAGCTG
>DWHQ01001738.1:0-10352 GCA_018247955.1 Eurytides marcellus marcellus | reverse complement strand
ATATATATATATCATATAACCTAACCATCAAAAGATTGGAACATTAAAAAATAACAATAATATCGGAATCTCTTCACAAATGACGAGATCAAGCTCACTTGGTGCATATGTACATCTAGTAAGTGTCCTTCGTTAAGTAACATTTCTGATTTGTTTCCGAAGGATAAAAATGAAGACGAAAATCCAAGGACGTTGAAAACTTTATATTTGCCTTTACAACAAAATATATACACCACGTAAGAAAAATGTAACACCACAATGGATTAATTTTCTTTTAGTTAAAAATTCGAAAATCAAATTAATAAAAATATTGAAAGTCTGACCGATGCCGATCAATATAGAGTAAAATACTAACTCACATATAGTAAATGATAAAAGATTAGAAGATGAAAATAACATTTCGGAAGGGAATTATATAAAAGAACTATAGGTGAATCTCCAGAATGAAACCAAGAAAATGAGTATACAAGAATAACAAACTGAACATCTAGAACAAAAAGAGTAAAATTAACAAGAAATAAACAGTGCTGATGTTGTTCACGGACAAATTGACATTGAGTCAATCCTAGAGGAAGTTATTTATAAAGATCTCGTACAAGAAGGTGAGGCAGAAACTCGTGGTGTTATGCGAGATGAAATCAGCATAGAAGAAAACAGCGAGGAACATAGTAACTTGAAGAAGATAATACAGATTATAGTGAGGATTATGTTGCAGATGATGGCATCAGAAAGGAATCTAATTAAATAGAAGAAATTGAAGAGCCAGAAGTAGAGAACGTTCACAATCTAATGAATACGATAATTATGAAGACGATGACAGCTGGCAAGCTATTTCTAAAGATTTACCTTTGTTAAATACAATATTTACGTAATTTATTTCCTACACTACGATAGTATATCCAATCAAATCAAAATATATTTATTCAAATATGCCTTTACAAGCACTTATGAATCGTCATTTTATCGTCTCAGTTCGTGAGGAAGCTACCACCGGCTCGGAATGCATTTCTGCTGAGCCGGCGAGAAACTCAACAGTTGCTCTTTTAAAATACCGTTACAGTTATAGTAAATTATATAACATTAAATAAAAACCTTAATACAATAATAGCTATTCCACATATATATTCGTATGATAGCCGTTTTATACGTTTATATATTATGTGTCTCACTGATGGGCTTTGGCCCCCCTCAAAATGAGAAGGTACGGGTCTACCACGAAATGTGAGGCTAATGACCTAACTCCTCATTACGTACGGATTAGAATGCAGAGTCAATTTTATTAACAAAAAGCTGAATATTTAATTGCAAGTCATCAAAATATTGAATACCAGGTATGACAGACGTGGCATTTTCCCCCGGTGCAGTAATGGGTATTAGAAGTCAGGTAGTTTCTTTCCTCAAAATATAACCCTTATAATGTTCGGATCCCATAGCTAAGCTCGGGTTAGATAGATACATTTTTGAACTACAAAACAGTACAGTAAAAAATCAGTTATAGCTTTTAATATCACGGTTTTATTTTTATATTAGAGTTCTGACAAGAAAACGACACCAGGTCCTGAGTGACTGACTCGCATTAGAAAACATTCCGTTATTAGGTCGGATTTATACGGTCTGCACGGTATAAAAGTACATAAAAATCAGCCTAGCAGCCAGCGTGTTCATAAAAACTGATATTTTACTTTTCTAAATTTTTTGAAGTATTTAAACAAAAATATATTGTAAACTAATAGACTGAACAATTTCAGGAAGTAAAAGTGATCAAAACTGAATTTTGAACTTATAAATTAAAAACATATTGATTGTGAGTTTTAAATAACTTCATTCACCAGCTACGTTGCTTCTTCTGAGTCTGCGAGCCGTCTACTCGAAAGCCTCTTCTGCCGAAGCTTTAAAAGCCGGGCTAACAGCGTTCTACCATACAAAATATTGATTTTTCAGTTCGTTATGTACTTATGATATTTAATTAGCTAGATTGTAACCTACTGTGGAGAAAAACTATTGAATGTTTCACCATATTTTATTAAACTTGGGACGAGATCACTACCTGTGTTTTATTTCTAGCTAAAGTATTTATAGTTTTTTAGCTAAAGTATTTATAGATCTTTTTGGAATTCTTTAAACTTTTATAAAACTTATTGTAATAATAACTTTTTTCCTGATACTAATTACTTATTTCCTGAAATTTTGCACTAAAGTCTTTATTAGCTCCATCAGATTTCATATTTTGTATTTTATTCATTTTTGTATTTTGTATATCAAAATAAGTTTCGTTTATGTATGGCATTGAAGTTTTCGCTGTTGATCAAGTCATCATGTGGGGCATTTAATTTTTTTGTTTGTTATGTTCTGATAATGAAGAGTTTGTTAAGGAAAAATTAAATGCATGATTTGTTATGTTACTATGCACATGGTCCAAAATAATGCTCAAGGTTGTGGTTATACACGTGCTATGAGTTTTTGTATTTTTATTTAGGAAAACGTAGCCCATATCCTTTATAATATTTCAGTACGGTTTGGAATTATTGTTTAGGGTACCTGTATTAAAATCATCAAATAGTATGCATCTTTTTCTTTTTTCCAAGTGTGAGGTAAGTGTGCCTAAAAATTTATACCGGTTTGTGTCTGGTGGTTTTGTAGATTGCACCAACATTGAGAGATAACTTATCTTCTTGCAGCCAAGTAATGATTTCCGTTTTCTACTAGGTACAAAATATTTAATTGTTTTATGAACATATATGGAGACTCTGACCCCTGGTACTGTGCCGATAGTTGTAAACGTGGTTGTAGTCAGGTAGGCAGTAAAATTGGACATCTTGATCCGATTTGATCAATGATTCCGTAAAAACTATAATATGCGTAGTCGCTGCTTTTCCTGATGCATTTAATTTCATCGAGCTTTCCCGGTGAACGTATGCTTCATACATGACCGTAAATAAAGTCTGAGCTTTCTTTGAAATTGCCCAACAAACTTCCCTTTCAACGAGATTGAAGGATTCCATATCTTTGTATATAAATTACAAAAAAATTCATATTTATATTATTGTAAAATTGTGATACTGACATAGCGATACGAGTATTTTTGATCGATACCTACTTGGTACTTAGTTGTAAAGTATCGATACCAAAATACTTGGTATCGAAAGAAATGTATCGAGTAAGTAAGTGTATTTACTCATATCGTTCATCCCTAATAACGATATAATTCACACACAAGTTCTGACTAGACTTGGGTTATAACAGGTCAGACGCGAAACCTGTTATCACTGTTACTGTTTTACTAAAATAACAGATAAAAATTTCTGTTATAAAATAACAGCCAGTTATCTGTTATCGTGTGTTCTGGTCTGACTGTTACTTGTTCGGATACGCCATAGAAATTATTTAAAAAACAGCCTGTTATTTTATAACGGATATATGTTATTGCATGCTGCTACTACATTTTACATAATATTAGTTTAGCGATTATAATTAATAAAATAGATTCTTGCGATCATTATACTTTTGGATATATATGAGTATAAACCATCAATTAAGAAATCAAATAAATTCTGTATGTGGATATGTTATTTATTAGTTTTAAATAATTTCTATGGCGTATCCGAACAAGTAACAATCAGACCAGCACACACGATAACAGATATAAATATCCCACGGCGACTGTGACAAGCCAGTAACTGTTACTTTTGTTTGCTTTTCACATGTATAGCCTTTTCCAGCTGTTATATTTTATAGTTATTGTATATAGTTTACCTGTTATTTTAACTGTTACAATAAATACGCCTCACCACTAGTTCTGACATTTGTCAATGATTAGTGCAAATGACAAAAGGGCGCTGTGTTTAGAATTGAAATTTAACCGAATAGTTCGTAAAAAAATTACGTTAAATTTTTAACGTATTGACACTACTTAACAAAAAGGCTTCATGATTCGAATAGACTTTAAGATAGATTGTTTAAAATAAAATTCTTAATATGACTAAATGGACGTTAAGCCGGCAAACATTTGGTTCTGAATTACTGAATTTTTCGGAGGGGGATGAAGTGACTATTGGCAGAGGATTAAATAATACTGTTACTTTATCCAGCATAGTAATATCTAGAAATCACTGCGTGATTCAATTTAAGCACGATGAAGCCACAATTACCGATCTTAAGGTACACAGCATCTTATCAAACAAACTTTTTATTATACAACAGACTTTATAGTTATTTGGTTATTTCCTATTTACATTCTGTCTAGGTTTTAAAATTCTCTTAGATTTTAAATTTTTTGAGAAATTTAAAAATTAACTTCTGAGTTCGTATTATTTTCAGAGCTCTAACGGCGTATATGTTGGCTTAAAAAGAATTACTCCAAACATTCCTTACAATTTACAAGAATCAGATATCATTGGATTTGGTTGGACTATAGGTGCCCCACTTGTTAATATTAATGATAATGAGAAATACATATTTAAACTTACCAAACAGACACCTCTATCTGAACGAATATTATTCCAAGATGATATAGATGATATAGTAGCAGCCATAGTTTCTTCAGATGATCAAGATATAAAGCCAGTAATTAATTCATCGCCTGTTTTGAACTCAAAGCCAAAATTAAAAAGAAAATTGAGTGAAGCAAATATTCAAAAGGAATTTGATTCTAAAATCATCAATAAAACGAAAAATACAGAAGAAGTAATAAATTTAATATCAGATAGTGATATTGAAATAAACACTAAAAGAGAGGCTGCCAAAAAGTTAAAACTTGAAAACATTTCAGAAGAATTAGCAGTTAATATAAAGTCTGAAAATGATGATTTACAATTTGAGGCATTTAATGTTAAGCAAGAATATTTGGGTTATGATGATGAAGCAATACCAATTGACAGTGACAGTGACAGTGAATCAGAACACTGGTTTTTACGTTTATCACAAAGCTCACCTGGCAAGCCATTTACTAAAATTTCTCAAAATAAACAGAACGATACAAATAATGACTGTTCATACAGCCAAGCAGATGATTTTATAATGTTAGACCTTACAAAAGAAAATATTGAATCAGAGGAAGAATTTGTTGATGATTTAATAATAATACCACCCTTGCCCACTGAAATTGAAAAATTTGAAGCTCCAAAAAGTGTAAAAGAAGATATTATTATAAGTGAAAATAAATGTAGTTCACTTACACCCAGTTCAACTAATGATAATCTTCACAAAAATATTGATGAAGTAGATGGTGACAACATAAATACAAAAGAATTAAGTAGTACTACAATAACAAAGTCCCTTCAAGATAATAAAGAGAAAGAGCGGAAAATTCAAGTGATTGAACCATTAGTATACCATAAGAAAAAGACAAAGACCCCAATTCAGAAAAGTAAGTATACTTAATTGAATAAGATTATATGTAAATATATTTATATGTTATACATTATGAGTATACTCATTTATGATGTTTTATATATGTCGGCATCTACGTCATCAAATGCACCTGGCAATAATATCGTAAACAACAGGTGCACTGCTCACGCTACTGAACGTATCATTCGATGTCCCCACTCTCTTCACTACTCAACTTGTTTTGCTTTCGAAGCCCCCGTCGTTAGTGGAATCTCGGCTCTGGCTTGGCACGGTGCACTAGTTGTATCCCTGACTTCTTCGATAATTAATTTATGCAAACAAATTAATTATTATTCTTAACTATGAATTTGTCTCAGTACAATTTATAGTTCATTATCGACCTATTGAATTGCCATATTGGCATTTCATTTACCATGTCTGACCCCCGCTTCCTACATATATATTTACTGATTCACTACAATATGTTTAATAGAAATATTATGAATATATTTATTTCAGGCGTAAAGAAACAAACAAAAGAAGACAAAAACTCTACAAAGGAAAAATCTAGCAAGAAACAGATAAGCAATTCCAAAAAAGAAGAAAGGAAGAAAAAACTTAAAGAAATTGCTTCAAAAGAAAAGGAAGAAATTGAATCAACTAGCACTCTTTCAGTTAACAACTCAAACAAGCAAGTTGTTAATGCCAAAATAACATTATCAAATAGAGGTGCATTTTTAATACGTGATCAGGCAGTTATAAAACCTACCAGAAGAAGAGAAAGTTTAAGTAAAACTAAAGAAACTGAAACATTTCAAAGTAATGAGAACAAATCAGAAGAAAATTTAGAAAATAAAAATAAGAAGGAATTTTCAAAACATGGCTCCAAGAAACATGAGATATCTAAGACAAAAAATAAAAATGAGTCTTTTAAAACTTTTGAATCTGATTCACAAATACCTTTAAGATCTGTCAAACCATTAAAAGCCAGCGATGAATCTATCTCTGCGAAGCCTTTTTCAAAAGTCGAACCGCTTCCTCAGAAATCTTCCTCTCCTATCAAAAAGACTGTAAAAAAGGTACGTTTTACAGACGAAAAACCGAAAATTCATCTATTTGAAATAGAGCCTGGGAATAAAATGAAAAAGACCACTTCAATAAAAACATCACTACTAGACATACGACATATGCCAGTGTTTTCATTAGAGAAAATCGCATTAATGAAAATTCTTTCTTGGAATCCACACTGGTTGGATGAACAAGTTAATAATAATGATCCGCCTCCGATATTAGGGCACAATAACCCACCAATGGCCATTTTCCATTCATTTAACAATCATAAACAATACATACAGTAAGTATTGCTTTCAGAATAATTAATTTATTAAAATTTATTTATTTTTCCCTTAATTTAGTTAAGCAGCGCAGTATGATTTGGTTAAAATAACTCTGACTATATATGATATAATCACAATTCACTTATTGGATTACATAGAAAATCAGATTTGAATAAATGGAATGATAAAATTTTTATTGCACATTGTAGCAAATTTTTAACAAATACCAATTTAAAAAAGTGATTTAATATTATCATTTTGTTCTATTTATTAATGTTACTCCTTACTTTATAAAGAAAATACATATTACAGATTAGTGGGAGATCTATTACTTATGGAAATATGGGAATGTTTAACCCAAGGTTACATGAGATTATCCAAACAAAACCACAGTGGTTTACAGATGGTGATTGATTCAGCACCCCCTATACCACCACAGGAGCGCTGCTATGATTTGCTTAATTTAAGTGTGAACAGTAAGTGTGATAAATGTTGTTTATAATTGTAAATACTTTTACATTTTTACAGTAATAAAATTTGTTCCTGTATTCTAGTTTCAGTACCAACATCTGAAATAAAAAGCGTACCCAGGATAGGTGAACTGTTATTGGTAACATTCGGACAAGAAGGTGCAAAACATAGTAGATTTCTTTTTGTGCATAATGTAAGGACTCTTCCATCACCTCCAAGTGAGTAATAAAAACAATTAACACATTTTTTGATACTGTATGTAATACTAATATGTTTATATATTTATCATTTTCTTTAGATAATATTCGTACCTTTTTTACAATCTCGCTCTATGCAACATTTAACCAAAGATTGGGACTACTACGACCTGGTGAATTAGTGTTCGGAAAAAGCTTGGCATATATAAATAAAGAACTAACACTATTCGAAGCTATGGAACATTTAGCAGGATCTCCACTCAGTGAAGCAATTTTAAAACCTGAACCTCATCATTTTTGGAGCTTAAAGGAAACAAACAAAGAGCAAGTAAACATTTTTAAATCCCAAGTATGTTTAACTTTCATTCTTTTTTTTACTTAATTATGTTTAATGTTCAAATGCATCAAAATACTTATTTATTTATTAAATAGTTGAGTGGGTCATGGGTTTTATTCCCAATAGCAAAATTTTGTTCTAGTCAAATATTTGTTTCCCCCATAGCAGAGAAAAATAAATTAACAGTTATGTTCTACTGCATACTATTAACTAAATCTGTTACCTAAATTGCTATATTTTACGAGTAATATGAGAAAAAAGTTTATCTTGGAAAATACGGCTATATTTTTTTTTTTTTGAAAACAACGAGACGAGCAAGTCTCGTGCCTGATGGTAAAGGACACCAAAGTGCCACGTGGTACTTCACTCTGCTCCTATTACTGCTTGACTGGCTTCATAACGTAACGCGTAACGACGCCAGTCTGTCTGACTGGCGTCGTTGCTTTAGTTGATAGTTTGACGTTATCGCTTCTATCGGGCGTCCCGCGACGCACAGGTTTTTTTTTAATTTATACATGTCGAATCTCGAAAGATTTTGAAGTGATAATTTTAATGAGAGGGTAAACCGCTTCGTAACGTAACGCGTAACGACGTCAGACTGTCTGGCTTCAGTTGACAGTACATGAAAACGTGTACGTCGTGGGACGCCCACGTTTTTTTTAAAAACACCGCTCATATTTTAAAATCATAACATCTTGTGTTGTAAGTGCGTTACACATACATAAATTCCACAAGGAACTGAAATCACCTGTTTTTTCCCTTTTCAGTGGACAATAACACTTAATCCGAGTCAAAAATTAGCCGTCGATTCATCGGTGTCTGCCGCTCTTGGTGACAGACCATGCATACAAATGGTCCAAGGTCCTCCTGGCACTGGTAAATTTACATTCAAACTGTGTAAATAGTCGAAATATCGTTCTTATTAGTTTTTAATTCAGAACGTTACTTTTGCAGGGAAATCGAGTGTGATATGTGCCATAATTATGACGTATTTCTATAACTCTACGGGTAAAAAGCACCAGAATCGCGGCAAGATTTTAATCTGCGCGACGAGCAACGCCGCCGTAGATGAGCTAGTCATTAGATTACTTAATATAAGACAAAGTTTACCCAAGAGTAAGTCATTTCTTATTCTATTACATGCTTTTTGTATGCTACGTACTAGATATAAAAATAAATATTTTAAACAAAAAATAATAGAGAATATAAGTCTACCCTTCGTAATATGCCTATGTCAGGTAGATTTTTACTGCAGTAGCAGAACAGGGTACGATAGAAAATCTTGTGTCACAAACGCCCGGAACCAGAATAAATATCTATGTATAAATATTTGTCCCGGGTGGGAATAGAACCCACAACCTACGCCCCCGAAACCAATACTTAAGCAACTGCGCCAATCGGGTCGTTAAGTGTTTAATAGAAGCGTTAATTTGTCCACGGCAATGTGTGTTTGAAAGATGAGCGATTCCGGATGGTGCGCGTCGGGCGGGAGGAGGCGATGCACCCCCGCGCCCGTGACGTCAGCTCGCAGCAGCTGGCTCAGCGGGACGCGGCGCGATCCCATGCCGAGCCCACCCAGCCCGGCCTCGCTGAAGAGGTAACGCCTGTCGCATCCTCATTATAACACTCTCCACCACCTCATTGCGGTACGCAAGATGACACCGACTGTGCAATAAGCTTCGACGACTGCGCGGCTAGGGGACTCCCCCACAGTCGAGTACAGCCCTCACCGTCCCGCCGTAGGTGCGTCTGCTTGAACGGACGCCCTATGAGAGCCGCACCGCACCCTGACGCGGAACGAGGTCACCCGCTGTTGTTTTCGGAGATTACTCTGATTATGTTGACTATGATTACTCTTCGGAGTGCGGTAGCGTTAAATACAAAAAGAGATTATTAATGTTACATAAGTTGATAACTTCCAGTTGTTGTTTTTACTTAAAGTTATTTTCGTTAAAACTATCTCACCTTTTGACCCGCGATACGCATACATTACACATCAACATATAGGTTTTCCCAAACCTTAAATGTAACTTTGGAGCTTGTTAATATTTTATTACTTTACGCTTAATGATGATAATAGGCCCGAATGGTAATCGAACTCGCGGACGACCTGCGAAGCCGAAGCCAGATTAGCAAATACGCCTAACGGATCATCAAATGGAGTGATTATAAGCTTCCTGTAAATCCTTAAAAGAAATTTAGATAACGAGTTGAGCCATTTCCGCTCCGCGCGCCTTTAATACAGATAGATAGTGGATAATTCAACATCAAACAAATTAAACGTCACATTATTATATATAAAATAACATTTTACAGATTTCGCACTTGGAGGCCAAAATCAACATGTGGAAGACTCAGGCGCAGGACGCAAGGGACCCTGTTCGCGTCGCATATTGCCAAAGCCGCATCGACAACCTCCTCAACAGAATAGCGATGGTAACACAATCCGACAATTTGGGATACGTGTTTTTCAACATTTCAATTTCACGTTTCAGTTTTGGCCTATTTAACCCTTTGCCGGGCTGTAGACCAACTTTATTGAAGTGATAACTTTTTATGGGAGGGTAAACCGCTTCGTAACGTAACGCCTAACGGCGCAAGTCTGTCTGGCTTCAGTTGACAGTTTGACAGGTTGAAGTTATCACTTCTGTCGGGCGTCCCGCGACGCACACGTTTTTTTTT
>DWHQ01001737.1:0-10353 GCA_018247955.1 Eurytides marcellus marcellus | reverse complement strand
CCCTGATTTTCTGTGAGGTCGTGGTATTTATCCGGTTCGAGCCAGCCCATTCAGCAGCGGGAGCAGCTGCATGGCTTTACCACCATAAGATCACCGTGCTCTACCGCAAAGCGGTTATGCGAACACCATTGCGTTCCGATTGGAAAGCTTTTTCCAGAGAAATTAGTGTGCGCTACAGTATTTGTTCGTTTCGTCGCTAAATAAACGAAAAAGAAAAAATCGTCCTTGTTTTAAAATAACTTCATCAGATATGAGATCAAAGTATAATTAAAGTAAATTCAAGGTAATAATTTAAGAATAAACCCGACGTTTTCTCCTACGTGAACCCATTCAAAAAATGATTACCTAACGTACTGTATAACAGTGAAACCATTCTTCACTAAAGGTTACCGACTCGCTAAGTCTGACTGCAGACTTACATACCTGTACGAAAGAAATTTACGTGGCCTACAGCGTACTACTTCAGCTACAGAGAACGCCATCGCCGTGTTTTTTCTTCCCCTACGAGCTACGCGAAAGCTCATTTGAACTGTTAGCTGATAAGTCCACCGTTGTGGAGAATTTATTGCTCAGTAAATCCTCCCCGCCGTCGATGACTTGGCGCTTCCAAACATTCCCGAGTTACTCAGAAGGGGGAGATATTAATTAATTTCACCGCAGCGTTCCTAAGTTCGATTCGGGCGACTGTAGTGACTTCGGTTTAGCCCTTTTTGCCGTCTCGCCTCTTGACGCGTCCCCGGCTGCCGTGTTTATTTTTGCCGCAGACGTTTCGCATTGAATGCACTTACTTGTTAATTTTACACACATGTATTTAAATTGAGCGAGAGCGTGTGGTGCTGCTATGGCTTATATCGCCTCCAATTTATGTTTGAACGTTTAAAATTTCCAATCCATTACAAATACTGTAGTGTAAGCGAATATATAACATGATAAGTCGCATAATGTTTTCTCTATTTACACGAATAACTTACATTATAAAATTTAACTATTTGCAGAGCTTATGGCGTTTTATGTTAATTTATATTTACTTTTAATTAGTTTTATATTTACCAGACCAAAAATTAATAAGGTTCAAAATGACAATAGTTCGGAATTAACACTGCCAGTCGGATACCAAACACCCTCAGTCAGTCCCGTGAACGTTGTGTATTGTTTGAAACATCCCGAATACAAATTTAAAATAAACCGCGATAAAGACTGTAATTTGTTGCATTTTATAATGGCAAGTCGCGTAATTGCCAAAACGATTTACAAATACCTATATTTAAAATTTGTTTATGTATATATGGATAGCAATATGTATAATACATTCAAACAACGATGTTAATGCTACAAGGATATATAAATTTATACATCCATGACGCGGCACTATCATTGTCATAGGTTTTTATACGAATGTCCCATTAAATCCCCCTTCCCCGTGCCTTTGTGCTAAAATCCGAACCGTTCGATTACCCGTGACTTGCAGTTCACCATACGGAGTTAATTGTGTCTGCCATTGTAACCACACTCGTCCCACAAATGTAGCGTTACAGAATCTAAATTGACTAATGAAACCGACCGTTTATAGTACTTTTCCGATGTGCGTATCAGAATAGTATTTTTATAACGTCGTTAATACCGGTAAATTGAGTAATAAAATATTTAAAATTTGAACTTTTTTATGTTTTTAAACGTTTAAATTTTTCCAAGAAGATCGCCCCTTCGGATGCGTCGATTTCAATGCAGCAAAAAGATCAGCGCTTACAAAGCTCCGAGCATTACTGGAAAGCCGCGACCACACTGTTGAAGAGTTGTTAACGATACTCGGTAGAGAAAAAAAGATAAGAAAAAAGCGGAGGTATGTTTTATTAATTCTCCGTACACACGGCGCGGAATGGAGCCGACCGCCATTTTTCTGCGGACGAGATTTAAATATGGAATTCCGGTGTGCGAGCGGGAGGGGCGCGTGCCATTGACCTTGCGCCGGGGCCGCGCACGCGCCGCGCCGCCGCCTGCGCCAGCGACGTTGCACCGCCCGCCTGATTTTTTTTTTGTTTTTTCTCATTGCATTGCGATACCGAGCATTAATCCGACAATTTAAATAGGAATACACGATCTTTTTTCCGTTCACTAAACCCAATGAAATAAGGCCAATGCGATATTTACACGGTGTGACAATGTAATATTAGTTTATATTGTGTCGAATTCCTTAATGTGCTGTGCATATGTAAACTGTTTGTTGATTATGTTAAATAGAAAAAAAAATCAGCGTTATTCGGACGAGGATTATTCGACGAAGTTCCGAAAAACACTTTTGTTTGTGAACTCTCAAGGCGGTTCAGGTCGGAGGCTCGCGTATCGGCGGCGTTTCAATACCGCCGGCTGTTTATTAATGAAAATCGGCTACACATTTCACCGTTGCGGTGGCGTCGCACGCGTAGCGTAACGCGACGCGGCCGGGCCCGGCGAAAGCCTCGCTCATTAGAGTGGCGCAGTCACATCGCAAACAGTATAACGCCGAACGCTACACTCGCTGAGTACTTAATTAGGGAAATTGCCTGCTGTTTGCACGTCCGCGCTCGAGACTTGCCTAAACTACCGCTACATGGGAAACCGTTCGGTCGAATGGGATTTTGAGTTAATGCCGACGTGCCGAAAGTGGGTTAATTAGTACAAATATTTGGTTGAAAAACTGTATTTCTAAGACGCTCTTCCGTTGCTATAAGTACATTTTAATGTAGATATGCATCACGCAGATAAGTTAACGTTATCAACTAACATATAAAACTAAAAAAAAAAGTCCTATATCATCAAGAGTATTAGTAATATAAAAGTTAAATATTTATAGCCATCTTTCGCAGATTATTTAAAACCAGAAAGTATAATACAATTCTAAAACATAATCAAAGTCACCCAACAAGTATTCTATTTTAAAGTATAAAATTTTTGACACTGCAAGACTCCGTGTCTTGCATAATTTTGGTCAAGGTGTTGTTTAGGGAAATGATCTTCTCTTTATTTTTTATAGGGAAAATTTTAAATAAAAGGTCAAGGAAAAATTCTGAAATTAACGTCTTAAAATAATAATCTACGCGAACGAAGCCATGGTCCAGCTTAAGTACAATTTTTCGATCATAACATAATTAAATTATTTTAAATTTATCAGAAATAACCGATACTGCTTACGGATATTTATACGATATAAGCGTCGACATATAGTAGTAAGCAAGTCGCAGTACGCAGTACATTTCGTGGCAATCAGGAATAACTTCAGTAACAAACGCCAAGTTTTCCAAGACGCTAAAACTTCACTACGCCGGCCAGACCTAATATATCACCTATCGTGTCTAGACAGCATAAATTATGTTTTTCGTAGCCGGGTGAGTACACGACTCGTAATGGCGAACAACTCTTCGATTACATTTAGTTTCCTGATCTCTCAGCAGAACGCACGTAATAAAAGCATTACGATGTGATAGTTCAATATTATTATGGTCGTTGACATTGAATTCATGCGTGTGAAGTGTCTGTCGAAAATTATATTCGAAAAGATTATTTTTTACTGAACAATAATGTAACGGTACAAATTCTATATATGAGAACTGCTTTTTAAAAAATCCAAATCATTGACCTTTTGCATCTATATTGTCATCATACATGCTAGCAGCATTTGGTAGAAGAACGAAATTTAAACTTTTTTTTTTAATTTCAATAGTATGATTTTCTTAAAAATATAAAGTATAATATTATAACACAAGGGCAAAAAGCCTTTAGAACGTTTCAAAGTTCATCGCTGAAAAATTCAACCATTATAGGACATCTGAATAGCATTACGGCAGTCGATATTGCATTCGTGCCATGTAAAATGGACTTCTCAGAAGATCGGACCACCTCGAGACGGACCAATTACAGGTCTTGTGAATATTGCGATATTCGAGATGGCGTCGCCGCCGGTACGGGGTCTTATTGCAATTGCGATCGCTCAGATGCTTAGAAAGTCGGCGCTGTGGAATTCCGCGGAGATGCGACGCGATTCAAAATACGTCCCGACGTAATTAGCTACTATTTCAGTTTCCGATGGCGGTTGCGGATTACCGGCGCCGTTTCGTATTTGCTTCGCTCGGTTTTGAATCTATCTTTACTGATAACAAGAAACTTTTTTGAAATTGCGTTTCTCAGTTTGTTATTTTTACCTTCGTTCAGCTACGGGTTGGTATGATTTTGTGTGGCACGAAACCCGTAAAAATTTCAAGCAACCAAAAAAATGTTAATAAGAAAAATTTACCAAGAATTATAAAAGTATCCAAATTCTAGTAATATAACAAAATTCTAAGTGTATACATAAGCTTATTACCTAAAAACTTGAAAAAACTGAACGGATATCAATAAAATAATGCTTAACTGCTTTTGTAACTTAAAAATTGAAGTATGTATTATATGAATCGGTTTAGTAATTCTTTTGTGAAATCTGTTGAAGAGGGTAGGACAACGTCTACTGGGTAAACCGGTATTTCTATTTTAACATATGTTAATTTATATGAAATTTACTAATTGAAAAATAATTTCAATATTATAGGAACTTTCTAGTTTAATATTTTCATAAAATTTAATGAAGATAATACCAGTATCATAGAATTAAAAAATAAACCGCTTAATCACAGTATTAATTAATCAATCAATCACTTGTATACAGTATAATATAATATAATTAAGTATAATAAGTAAAGTATAATATAACTACTCAGTAATTAGTAGTAAAGACTTAAAATTCTAAAATCAGCTGACAGACTATCACGTTATGTTAATTTCATAATTGCTGTTTGACAAAAGACATGACGTCAATTACTTCTTAACATGGAAGATAATAAAAAACATTACCTATATTTTTACATTAAGAAAGAGTTAAACGAGTTCTTATTAATGTTAGGTATTTATATTTGAACTTCGTACAAAAACAAATTTAATACAAGTTAAAACCAACCAATATAGTTGAGGTCTCTCTGTGTAGCATAAGAAGCTTATTTGAAACAATAAATCATATGATTACTCGGTTCAGTCTTCGAAGTCTTATCGGACCTCATTAAAATTAATAACTAATTTCCATGCTTAAACAGTAAAGTAGCCGCGTTTATGCAGTTAGAAATATAAAAATGTCTTTTATTTGTGTATGCATGCGAAGGTATTAAATTTACTCATATAACGTTTTTGAATATTTATACAAAGATTTTATTTTATTATTTTTTGAAACGGGCAGCGTTTTAAAAAAAAATGATGAACCCGGATCCGAAACAATTATCTGTTCATACAAATACAGATTGTATTTATATATTTATACAAAAAGTAAAAATATTTAGTCTTTGTGTTACTTGTTCTTAATAAAGTAATAATATAAGGTACCTGTTTCTAAACTTTCATTGTTTTTGGTATCGATAAATCCCAATGCATAAATTGGTCTTGTAACCCTGTATCATGAATGTTGTATATTACTAATTCTATATACATTTGTACTATTATTACAAATAAGCGAGCTATATTATAACTTCACTGTCAAACACAAAAAGTTAACCAAATCGTTATAAATCCTTTTTAGCACTCTTTTTCCAGAACTACTAATGAAACTGTTTATTAGTTCGTTTTGTTAAATTTTTAAAAGCAAAATTCCGACTCCATTATTCGAACAACTTTGCGGTGATATTTTATTACGTTACCGTTTAAATTACATGTCTGTGCTTAAAACCGCGACAAAAGTTATTTTATTTTATTTATATGTATCAGTAAATTACAAGAAATTATTACCCTTTTGTTGTATTAAACTATATTTATAAGTCTACTAGATTTATTTTGTATCTTTACTTGCGTGTATTTTTATCTTGGGCCATTTTTCGTCATAACTGTTTTTTTTTTCCGGGATAGTAGTAGTCACTGTAACTGCATAAAAAAGAAGTAACCAATCAATAAACTAACACACTTATTGATTTATAACACTAGCAAGGATTTAGCAAAGCAGAGACCCTCAACTTTATTTTCTCTCTTTATATTTATCTATATCTATACAGGATATATTTGTTGAGAGCGAAATTTATAGTATTTAGAATATTTTTGTTACCTAAAACATGAGAACGGCTGCCCATATATCTTTGTACTTTATGTCGCCCCTTTAACTTAAAAACTGAAGTATACACAGACTCATGTCTTATCTAAATCGATTCATAAGTTCTTGAGATATCTACTGAAGTCGTTAGTTCTGCGGCTAAAATATTTTAAAAATCAATTTTCGCGTATGTGTGTACGGATTATAGCCACATTAAGTCAATGAAACTGTTTAAGATTTTATAATGACTCTATTCCCAACGCAAATAGTGTAACCCTAGAGTGTTCACGTATGCCGTGCGCTGAATATTTTATGCACTGAGCCAACACACCTCATTAAAATCTTTTAAGCTGATTTAAAAGCGCTTCGCATGGCTTTTTGGATTAACCTTTTAAACGGTTTTTTTTTATTTTAATCTCGCTCTGTGCATCCATATTGTATGATACTGTAACCATTTTGCGGAAGATAACTTCTAATATAAAATTAACTTTTAGAATCTTCTATATCTATATTATACGGTACTACGATAAAATTGGAGGAATTAGTTACATAAATTATATTCGAGCATAATAATGTTTTAAAAAAGCAGGGACCTTAAACCTTTTTTCTGTATGTATTTTATATTCAAATTACAAGAAAAAATGGTTTCTATATGTTTGTCACATAAAACTTGAAAAGCAGAAGATCGAAGATCAGAAGAGCAGAAGCTCAGTGACGTGCCGTAAGAGAGCCTTATATCCAGCAGTGAATAGAAAAGGGCTGATGAGGATTTATGAAGAATAAAAATTGAGAACAAGTGTCCAAATGAACAAATGTCTATAGAAATTATATGGACGAAAAGTTGCTTTTTTAACTTAAAAACTGAGTATGACTCATACCAATCGGTTGAGTAGTTTCCAGGAACAGCAGGACAGTGTCTACTGAATCAGACAATTACAAAAAAAATATATATGCGAAAGAAATGTATTTTTTTATTCGTGCAATTTCTTTTTTAATTTACTTTACATAAGCTTTAGTAAACTTGAGAATCACGCTGAAAAAGTTCAAGATGCGAAAACGTTATATTTCATATCAAGGTATAAATAAATTGAAGTTGAATTATATTAGGTGTTAGATAAATTATATTACGGTTTCATTCAGCTCGACAAGAAACGGATGAATTCGTGATCATAAGTAGATTTATCGCTTGAATAAACGCCAAAAAAGCTCAAACCGCAGGAATCTTCGTAATCGAATAAACTATTCACATCGTAAACTTATCTTATGTTAAATCAATCCACTTCGGGGTTTAAAATCGGCGACTAATTATAAGCAATTATGACTAATTAAGTCTTTCGACGGGCGACCATTCGTGAACGATGGTTTTTTTATCTGCCCCCTAACGCCGTAGTGGCGGGGCTAAATAAAACTGTTATCTCTCATACATTATTTATAATTGAGCACGCGTTGCATACGGGTGCAGTCAGGAAGCCAGTTAAGTTCTGATTGAGCAGCCCATTGTCAACTCATTCCCTCAATTACGTAGTTTTTTTTACATATTAACTGTATTTCAATTATGTTACAATTGACGTGATCGCTCTATTGATCTCTGTCGATATGTAACGTGTTCTTTTTAATATCGTGAGAATCAAGTGTTATCAGTTGTCTCTTTTTATATCACTATACAACAGTTTTTATGACAAATAATGTGAACCTCGTACATTAATTGGGTTGGCTTATGCACTGTTTAAAAAGCTATGACCGTTTATAATATTTCGGCTTACTTTTCTTCTTCCTCAAATAGCGTTTATTTTTTAATGACTTCTGCGATAGGAAATTATATTACTGTATCGCAGATCATTTTACAAACATAAAATTACAAGCACAATTTTATACAAACTCAAACAAAATTTTTGTGATGCAGAAAGTTTGAGTCTGTGATTTTTTTTTGTCTCGTGTGGGAATCAAATCGGCGACACGTCGCACGACGGCTATGACGGCATGACCTCTCAAACAAGTACGACATCCGTGTAGTAGAAAAAAAAATTCTCTTCCAACTCAATTTAACGATTTACTGTAAAAGAGAAATATTTAGTCCATCAGTTATAATAAATACGTCCCTTATATAGACAGATATTCTCTTTGTAGTGTTTGCAAAGATAAAGCTATTATTACGAACTCGTATCACGTAGCGGTCGCGTGAACCACATGTTTACATTACTCCGTCCATCTCCACGCAATCCGTATACGTTCGAAAGTTGCCAATTGATGACACGACCGCCGCCGGAGCCAACGGATCATTGACTTCTGAAATATCACGCCGAATTCCGAGAGCACCTTTGATACACGTGTTGGAATTATGTTAATAAGCTTATAGGGGAGATAAGCGGCTGTTAAACGAACAATGGCGACATCAACCGCTCGTCCGAATTGATTTCCTTCATATGTCTAACAAAGATCTTTCGTTACGCTGGACGCGATACATATGTACGTTCGCTTTTTGACATAATGTTTACTTACTTTTTACTCTTAATCCTAAATGTATTACATCCGATTCATACGCGTCATCCATAGGTAAACAGCGTTCGTCTATTTTTAAAATTAAATTTTTCTTTTGTTATTGTAAACAGACAACTCTATTTTCAATACAATATGATGTTTTTTTTTTAAACTCGTTAATTCGTAGTTGGCCATTTTTACGCCATTAACCGTCACAATGCCCGCCCTATTTCGTTCCGAGCCCTCCCCCGCCACGACACGTGTGCCATTCGCGACACGCGCGTCTTGACGTCGCGACACGTATGACGCCCGCGTGCCGTATACGGCGGCAGTTCCGGCATTCGCCTCCGGGGCCCGCAACCCGTTCCAAGACTGATGACCGCGAAGTAACGGCACGCACCACTAGAAAGGCCCCTCCTGCACGCACCTCGTGTGCCATTCATGACGTTACGTTAACGAAGGGCCCTCAGTTGAATGCTATCGTTCCGATGAGTGAGTCTGATGATAGGTAATGAATGAGTGAACCGTTTTCCGGGATTAATCGCCAAAGCCTAGTTAATTTCAATACAACCAGCTTGTGATACTGTAAAGCGTTGACAAAATTGAAGTAGACGTGATTGTAAATTGTAAATGAGAATTACGAAATATAAACTTCAAAAATAATTATTTTTTACACCTTTGAAAATTTTGGGTTCAAATGGCTATATATATATATATCATCAGATGATGACCAAATTTATAGGCCGGATAATTAATCTAATAAGGCTTCTCTTTTGCAAAAAATAATTAAACAACCAGCCTACGACTGCCTTAAATCATGCCATTATGAATGAGTAATAGTATTATCTTATAATACACCGAAATTGAAATTAGTCTTCTATTGTAATATCCTAGTGTATCCAGTCCACGGCTTACGGGACACGGTTCTATTATAGTTATAATAGTTCACTAAAGTCAAGCGAAAACTTCGAAATTTAAGACTTAAAATTTTCCTACGAATCTAAATACAATGCCCATAGTGAAACGACAACCGAGTCTCCCCGTCTTTGTCAGAACAATGCAGATAAAAAAATCAAGGGAAACATCTGGCATAAAATAAAGTTGGAAAGACCCATACCCGCGCGTCGCCCGACCGATCTTTTTTGTAAATGGTATTTTTAATCTGACTAAGAACCCTGCTTAAATTTTACCGTGACTTCCTGCTTTGTGAAATATTCATTTATCCGGATTTACTCGGTTATGCATACATTATTATAATACCCCTACATAAACTATGTTTGAAAGAGTTAAATAAAAAAAAAAAACTAATGACTTCGAACCTCATTAATTCTAAAAAAGCTTCTAACTTAAATGAAAAGAAAATAAATCATCCATTTCGACGAAGTCCAAATTAGAAAAAAACCATAAAGATTTCAACCATCAGAAGTGAGGTCGCAGTCTGTTTACGGCAAAAAAAAAAATAAAGCGCCGGGTCGCATCTCGTACGTCGAGACACCTGCGCGCCAGACCAGACCGGCAAAAAATTCGCGCGAACATCTCTACGTTCGTGCCGGCTCCGCTCCGATTCGAACAGGAAACAATCGTTAACTTTCATTACGGTTTCAATCAACATAATAAATACTGGCCGCATGTGCGAACGTTCGCAGTTTTAATGAGGAAAAAATTTTTTTTTTTTTTTCAAATCCCGAAGGCAACGACAATCCTATTGGAAATTCTTTCAAAGTTGTACAAGAAAATCAAAAAAGGAAGGGAATTTAAATGTGTTTCCCGTAATTTATTGGTCAAAGCTTAATGGGTAACTA
>DWHQ01001736.1:0-10353 GCA_018247955.1 Eurytides marcellus marcellus | reverse complement strand
TTACTCCAAGAAAAACGATTTATACACATTTAGACATTTTGGACTTAGTCCTTTTTGAAATCTAACAACTCATATGTAAATGAAAAAAAAAACAGATAAATTTACAAACAAACTGTCGCGTTATATCATTAGTATGAATGGTGGGTATCGTGAAGTCGAAGTTATTTAACATGTGCGACTTGTGTCCGTATTAAATGTCGAATTGTGAATTAATTACTCGATTGGACCACGATTTGAATACGGCAGAACACCTGACGGTAAACTGACACCGGCATCGCCGAACCGTCTCTCGAGATAATATCCTCGTAAATAACACGGAATTGTCTTTCTCGAAACGACCGAGACGCGCATGAGTAGCGGTCGTTTCCAAACTTTTGAACATCGAACTGAACGGACCATAGACCATATATTGGATGATATTTATTTTTAATATCTTCTCGAGACAATTTTTTTTTATTATTTTTCCGACGTCCGATTATTACAGAGGTGGAGTTTTTACATGTGTCGATCGTTTGCACTGTCATAATGATTATGATTATTGAGTTGAATTGAAAATTGTTGCGATAAATTAAAATTTAAATTAAAGTGTTGCCTCTGTATTGAATCGATATTATCGATTTAAAATGGTTAGTGAGTTTATTTCGCAATAAAAATTAGCACTTTTCTTGTTTCTGTTGATAATGTTTGGCGCTCGGCAAATAGATTTTGGTTTAATTACTCATTGCATTCATTGCATTTGCTTCCATTCGTGGAAGTTTATTTCATTTCGTAATAAACCGCACTACATCTTTCCAAGTAATTGTAGACTTCCTGATTTAGAAGCCATCATCGCTAATATGTAATCTTGGCTAGTCGCGGATCGTCAAGTCCTGAATTCAATTTCTAAAGAGGCGACATCAGTACAACAAAGGATGTATCACTAACACAAGAATCCACAATTTTTTTAATCGAAATTTATAAGCAAAATAGTGATACGTAATCCCGAAAGCATTAATAAACTGTTGTAGGCTGAATACAGCGAGCCAAGCTGCTTTCTTATGACACTTTTAGAATCAATTATAATTCATTTTGTGATATGCTTAAAGTTTTAAATTGAACAACGGCCGTCAGTTACACTTGCGCTGCCGCATATCCGAGCCTGTCATACGTGAGCCATTTGTAAACCAACTCCGAACCGATATGATTACGTGGAAACGACGGCTATGTCATCCGGCGTGTTAACACCCAGCAGTAAGTGGGAGCGGTGGGATCTTATTTAGAACACATAGCACAGGAACAATCAAAATGAACCGACAATACTAAAGACATGACGAAAGATAGAGAAGATGAAATAACATTAGAAAGAACTAACGTAACATTAAAAAGACTTACTGTGAAGATGATTTTGTGTTTGCTACGGCATGCAAAGTAATTGTGCAAAGTAGTGTCTTTTTACATACAGCAACGAAGAAACGAATAGACATGATTTTGCACAATAATGATATATAAGATGGAGAGCGACTACTAATCCTAATGGCGATTTTTAATTATAAAAATCACTAAGGATAAAATCGGTCGAAAGAGATGTCACGTCCCTTCACACTATAAAATTGGTATTAGTTATACAGCACCCCAATTGGTATTTTGCCGAGCTTTTTAAAACAATTAAAATGTTATTACACGAAGAAAAAGATTATTTCCACTTCTACATGGTAAGCAGGAACTAGTTAGTGTGTACAATCAGGTTAACTGTAATATTGTTAAAAGATTTCAAGTTTTCGTTTACCCGTTTTAATTTTGGTTTCCGCCTTAGAGGCCACTAAGGCCTCTGCTTAACACTGTTGACATTTGACCTACCCGAATGCGACCGCGTGAGCGTGCGGACAAGTGGCAACACTACAACATAAATGTCTTGGTCAATCCCAACGCTGGTGACATTTCGCAACACCACATCCGATTGTAGGCACCGAATTTCTTTAGTGTTTTTTATTATGGTTAAAACTCGATGACAGTAATAACTTGAAAGATAAGGGAGATTGTATCGTGACTGAAATTCTAAACCGTCTAATTGTTGTAAAAATTAGACTTCCCTATCGCTTAGGACGATGTATTGTAAATTCTGATATGACAACTTGTAATACGTTCAGTTTTTGTTCATAAATAGCATTCTAGAATATTGAAATTTGAACTTAAATTATTCTTACGTTCTCATAGAAATATAAACAAACAAAAAACTTAACATTAACTGTATTTATGTCCTCTTGAGTTTGAATACTTACCACCAAGTCTTTTAATCCTTAATGAAGTATCAATGATTTTTAATGTCCTCTTATTTCGAATGCTTACCACCAACTCTTATAATCGTAAATGAAGTATCAATAATTCCAAAATGAAAATCATACGTCGCTACAGATTAAAAACACGGAACGTGACATCGGCAGTAAAATGATTAAAAACTCGAAGCCAACTCGACTACAGATTTCTTTCTTTACACATTATAAAATGGCAACAGAGAGAGAGAGAGATGAAAAAAAATCTACAACAAAGGTTTCACATTTATCTTCTGTTTCCGACTAAGTCGAAATTTATGATTTTGATCGTTGTTAATGTGTACAATCCGTTTTGCGCGTACGGCGGTCGGCATAGCGACGCACGCGATTTCTGTATAACAGGCGATACGCTTAGCCGTTCGCTACAAGCACTTGATTGGTGGGGTGTACACCGATTGACCTCCGCGAAACCAGCGGGCATCCGTTGTACAGTTTTCGAGGAACACCGCAAATAAATACATTAAAACCTCTCCCGACGGATGAATCACTCGGTACATCGGAACACTCGAATCTCGAGACGCCGTCGACTCGAGTGGTTTGTAATCGATTCAATTTATTCACAACGTCTATCGATTCGCGCCAAAACTCGATGCGATTGGAGAGGTGATATTGCGACGTTGGAAGCGTTAAATCAGTCGAGTGTTATCGAACGTTTCATAAGAAGCTGGCAACTGTTTGATTCACCGGCCAAAAGCGTTTCATGAATCAGCTCAGCTGCTAAGTTTTTTTTAATTTCGGAAGTTGGTAAACAAACTTCAATTGGTATTTAGCGGGAACTGACGTTAAACGACGTCTATTTTTAATAAGTTGGCTCGGCTTCAGTCATAGATCAAAATGTAGAAGTATGATTGCAATATTCTTATGCATCAGGACTCAATCGTCATCCGCCTAAGAGAGTACTACAATATTTCCCACTATCCTAGTGCAATTAATGTGCAAACACTTCCGTGGCTTGAAAAGCTATTTGTCCAGAGAAATTGCTGAATATACAGACAGACTTAATCGTAGTTCTGGGTGTCGAGTGAGGATCAGAGCCATCTAAAGTTTGGATCTGCTTAGATACTTCAAAATACTGAGAGGTACTTTGCGACTAACCAAGTATGTCGCTAAACATCTGACTCTAGACTTAATCGTCACGTCTCTCGAATAAAAAAAATACTTCACGTCTGTCTTCCCTGGATAAGCCGATCATTCGAGAAACTTATTTAAAGACAGTTGTCATCAGAAAATATTCAAGTTGAGGTTACCTACTGTGAGAGTAAAGGAAGAGTGAGTGTATCTGTGTCGTTCTTCGGACGCTTTCTCTTGAAGTCTGTCTGCTGTAGCTGAAAATTAGCCAGGTGGACAATATCATTCTCTAATGTATCTAACATTAGACGAGCTCCAATTACTGCGGCAACAAAAACTAAAGGCCTCTCCGCTGGTGCAGTTCTAAGCCCGTGTCTTATCGTGCCTTTCGCAACCTCAAATTCGCGGCTCAACGAAAGAAACGGGTTCTCCGCGTTAGCGTTGCGAAACGGTCGACGGAACGTCGTCTATGGGTGATGGCGATCCATTGACCAATTTTCCGTTCGACACCGCGTCACAAGCCACTTCGGCAGCTTGCAATGAATTCCCTTCCATAACACATCGTGATTCATACCGTGCATTATAGAGGATAAAGTTACGATCCAAGAAAGTAGTGGGTCTAATGGTAAACGAGGTACACACAGATGTACTTAGCTTGGATGGATCTCCGTCCACAGTAACTAACTCGTAATATTTCTCTTCAAACCGAAACTCAGTAATGCTTAAGCATCACTGCTTATTGGTCGAATAACTGGCAATACAATGGTACAATCCCAGTTGATCTCTGCAAAAGCAAACTCTCACTTCGAAGTGGTTTACTTCACTTCGTGTCTTACAGTTGTTATGTTAAAGAGAGGACTTTCGCGGATAGGGAAATTATCCTGCGTAACGTAACAGAGACCTTTTGATATCTGTATATTCAACACCGTAAGTTACAAATGCGTGGTAAGCTTTTGATTGCCTTCTTGGTCAGGTTAAGTTTTCAGACTAAACTCTACTGTCAATTATCTTCAGATTTATCGTATACCCGGTTATTTTTATGTTATTATTATGACGGGAAACTCCCTATTCAGCATTTATCACTTAACTTTTTAGTGGACTTATAATAACTGTGTAGATTTGTACCACGGGATTAACGGTAGAACAATAAACAACTAGAAGAGTCCATCACAGACACAAACATCATCGAGTCTGTAATACCGTTCGAAGAAACAAGCTGGTCGTACTTCTTTATTTAGATTCAGTATCTAGAGATTTATAAATAAAAACGAGTTTCCGAAACAGACCGTCTCGTAGCAGGTGTCTGGTGGAAACGGTGTACAACTTAAATAATCCGAAACTATACAACGTTTTTGTGTCACCGATAATTAATTTACAAAAAAGTCATGACTGTGTGACAGGCCGTTAAGAAAGGAGCAGTTGCGTTTTTTTTTTTTTTTGTAATAATCTGTACAATATTGATTCTTTTTTTTTTAAACTCGCCTGCGTCTGACCGAATGGCAAAGAAGGCGTGACCTTCTTCGGCATTCAAGTTTATAAATGTACCAAAAAGTTTGCAAACTTTTTATTTTATTTTCTCTATTAAACGAATTTAATCTACTCTTCGTTTTTATTTATATGTTATAAAGATACGATTGTGACACTATATTAATACATCTATAATGTTTTTAATACGTACATTATAGCACGATTAGCGATTAACTGTTCATACTAATTGCAAAAAATTGACATTGTCATTTATACGATTTCCCGCCAAAAAATTTCTGTGTACTGGTAAAAAACCTCGTTGAATACTCAAATGACAACTCAACTCAGTTTATGAACAAAAGGAGTAACGTTCCATCCTCTATGGACAAAATTAAAAAGAAACATCCAAAGACAACGCGGGTGTTCGTTTTTCAAAATCGGGCACAAAGGGCGTACTTGCCTCGTCTCGTGTCATAAGTCAGCGCCGGAGGTACATACGCCGAGGTTTAATTTTACACCGCAATCAGTGCCAACTGCCAAGTCAGAGACAAGAGCGGCACCCGTCCTCCAAATATTCCTCGTTATAATCTAAATCGTCTAATTTACGTGCCGTTGACCCCGGCCGTCAAAATATTGCTCATGGCTCAGTTACGTAAGCCACCTCTAGGTTTGTGAATGGTTCATTTTCTGTTAATTTATTAGTTCAAAAAATTATTTGTATTCCCGTGCCCATTTTTTTTTGTATTTAGTCGAATTCTTTTTTGTAGACGGTAGTTTTAGGGTCTAATGCAATGTTGATGATATATGTTTTTATAATACTATCGAAACTAATTTTTACCATTTGTCTGTTACTAATCTAAGCAAAATGTACTTGTAAATGATTTTATCAAATTATCAAATGTGTGAAAGAGAAAGTATTAAAAAAGGTATAGATTTCCTAAGGAGCATAGTGTCTGTTAGATTTCAGATTTAGTGCCATGTTATTATATAATATTAGATCACTGTGATAGTTACAGATATCTCGAATTAAATCTTAGTCGTCACAAAATCTGGTTTACGATTATTTTGTTACCATGCTTCATGGTCTAGCACGAGCTGCTAAATATAATGAGGAAAATAATTTCATTACTTATTGATAACTAGATGACCCGCTAAACTCGTATTACATTAAATTGATTTACTGAAAATATTTAGTAATTTTGATGAAATGAACACGGCATAGGTCTAGGGACTGGTGGAGTCTGACAAAAATCACCGGATATCAGAATCAGTCCTCATGCCATTATGCATTCGTCTCAAACGATAAATTTTTGACATTTGTGCCACTGGATAGTTTTTTTTTGCGATGTTGCGAGGTGATGGTTTCTCTTGCAACATCGCAAGCAAATCATGTGGAAATGAATTGTGTGTGATAATCACAATCGATGTTCGAATTAATTACGGTGATGATGATATGTCAGAATCTTTGAGTGTATTATCTCAATGTGAATCGTTCTCGAGCAATTGTAAAAGTTGACACGTCTCACGGTATGTCGCAGACAAATGTCCATTTACGGTTGTCAATTGTTGAAAAGCCGGACCTTCACCGACATAAGAAGATATTAGCTTTCGTCGTTATTTGGATATGTTGTCCTTAGATGTCCTTCAACTAGCGCCTTTCCATATATAGTACAATAGTAGAACAATAAAGAGCAAGGGAAAGCATCTGCTCGACAAACCAAGAAGAAACTATATGTTATCAATGGTGGTCGTGCCAGTCTATCCGCCATACCCTCTGGAAATACACTCGTCTGTTTTCGAGGTATATTGTCAGATATATTACCGTATAAAGTCTTTCATGCATGGCAAACGAAAAGATAAACAAAAAAAAATCAAATCGGTCAAGCTATTTTCGAGTTTCAGCGAGACTAACGCACGTCAATTGATTTTTAAATATATAGATTTCGCGGCAAAACGCGCTATTATATGACGTGCACTTGCGTTTAAAAATAAAGTGTGAAATTAATTATTTGCGTAATAAATAAATTCTAAAGTCATACGCATACGTTCGTACATATAGAGACAATTTCAAATATTACAATAAGGATTAATGTATATAATAATATAAAAGTAAATACATATTTTACGTTTCAATTAACACAATTTATAGAATTATTTAAAGTAAATGATCGTGTTACTAAAGGATTTGATGAAAAAAAAATATTGCTGGCCGAAAATAAAGTTTGAGACTAATTGAAAAAAATCAAATCAACAGCCGTCACAATTATGGCGGCACGAATTCCATGGGTGCTGTGCTCTCAATTGGCCATCGATTATGGTTCATTCAACGTTTCCCACCGCAAACACGAAATGTCATCACGTCCACAAGTGTGGCTCTTGGCGATATGCAATAAATATACATTGTCCCACCGCTTACTCTTTAAGGCGTCGACTTGTCTGCGTGTTGGACGCCACGCTGTTGCCACACACGCGCTTTCTCGTTAAACTGTAGGGCGTGTATAGAAGGACTTTTATTTTGGCGCTTTGTTTTTTTTTTTAATTTCGAGGCAAAGAAAACGTTACCAGTTCAGGATAGTCAGCGAAGAAATTAAACTTGTAATTTTTAATCGTATCGCGCGTCGTCGAGTCGGGATAATCACGTTACAAATGATGATGGGGAATAAGTTGATTTCTCAATTGAGTTGTTTCAAAACGGATACCAGGTAAAGTGCCGTCTTCGTTACATTTCGTATTCTGTTATGTTCCTCCCCGCTCGGGCTTATTTCAATATAGACGAGCCCTAAGATATGCAATTGCGCGCGTTGCCAAGAAGTCTGCCACGGTCCACGCACACAGCGGCGTGCCAGCGTGAAACTTGATCCGCACACACGCGCCCCGGGGAAAATCGACCATGCACTACGATCCGAGCAACATACGCGGCCCGCTATTCATTCCAGCTCCATTATGTATATAAACTGGATTGGTGTTGCTATCACTAATATATATTTTACTTTCCTGTTGGACGCACGGCGAAGCTCTCCTACTCCGCATCCTACCCACGGTCGACGGTGAGTCCATTGGCTGCCAACTTTATATTTACATCGTTCTCTTACGATTAAATTCAGTAGTTGATGGTCGTTTTGGCCGCGCGGCGTCGTTGTCTTTGCCTTTTACATATTTAATACCGGCTCGGTACTAAGAACCTCATGTATGACGATATTATTCTCCTTCAATGTATTATGCGTGTTGTTTCTCGTTTGAATTTGTCGAAATTCATTGTTAGTATTGTTAACGACAATATATCTCCACATCGTCAACATATTTTGCCCTCAAAATTTATATATACGTATTACGCTGTTAGTACATTTCTAAATTTAATGTCGTTTTTCCTTGGTATATATAATTTACATTATTTGTACCGTGATAAGTATGTAGGTTATTGATCACATGTTTAATGCAAATAGTAGCTGTTAAGAATTGAAAAAAAGTTAAAAAATCTAATCAATAAATTTTAATTATGTTTAAGCCGACTGCTGGGCAACAAAGTTGACAAACGTCTTAATACATAATATATATACGGTTTTTCCGTCATTGTGTTTATACAGTACAATGTCACCGAGAGTATGGGCTATACCGCACGTCACAGTAGGTTTAAAAATATATGGGATTGTTCACGTTGTATTAACCTACGTTTGTCATACACTTAAATTTATGCGTACACATTTTCCTACTCTGTTTTAACATCGAGTATCATTATATCCTATGACTAGTTAATGTGTTTGAACCGAACCTAGTGTGACTATTATTATAAGTTGAAATAGTTTTGATTGAGGACACGATTTTATATTTGATTAAAAAAATCCAAGTTATTTGGCATTAATACATTTCAAAGGATACCCCAAAATATAACTATGAGTCGAGATTGTAACAGAATACGGTCGTAAAACTACTTTCGCCTCGCAGTGGCTTTAAATATGGGACATCAAATTATCGGTGATTTATGAATATTATACTTGTGTACCCTTTGGCGCCTGTAAATCGTAATACGAGACCCACGTCTAAAAATACACTTACGAACCATACAGATTCAAAATAAAAACTTATATTTTATCTATGCTATATTTTGGCGCCCTTTTATATGGACAGCTGTAAAGTATAAATTTTAATATAATTGTTTATTTTTCCTTTAAAATTTCGGTAACCAGTTTTGTTATTTTAATTATTTTCGATTTTGAACACTGAAATAATCATGTCAGTGCCGCAAACCTTTTTTTTTAGATAAAAAACGCAACATTTTTGGCGGGAACCAACTGTCAAATTTAATAAACTTAGTATTGAGTTTGTTCACGTGAATTTCGATTTTGTTACATTATGTTTTTGCAGTTTATCTGGTAATGAAACTTAAATTGGAGAAATGACATAAAATCCAACAAATTATTGCATTTATATAGGTAATTACAAATTAATCATGGGAAATGGATTTTTCTCAAAGTTCATTTGAAATACACGTTAAAGGAATATAAGTACGCCCTGTTTATAGTTATGGGGCGGCGTGTACGTTACATCGTAGTATCAATGTGTAACCACAACGATCACCTTCCTACGTGTATAGTCAGCGTTCTAAGTCGAAATACAGTAATACTATAAAAAATCCTCTAAGATTTCTTGCCCAATTCAGGTTCCTAAGGGTACCTAATTTAAGTATACTAAATATATTACTATACTCCTAATAATATTGTGCTGATATCTAATATGTCGTTTAACAGTTGAAATTTTAAAAGGCTAAATTATAGAAACGTTTTTGCGTAGTCAATTTCATAAAAAATATTTTTCTTAGAATATTATCTAGGTAAATCGACTTTATCAAAGGGTTTTACCCTTTGATAAAATTGTATCTATATCGTTTTATATTCTTCCTATAACCAATTGGAAGAGTGCGTTAAGGATGGTTGAACCGAGAAATTTTATCTAAGGATACAATTTAAGTAAAACTATTGAATTTCGAAAATTTTCACATTAATTAATTCATTGGTATATTTACACTGTTTGTTTATTTTCACACACGTCTTATACAAAGCCTAGATACTTAATCAAATCAAAACTACTAGTTCTCTCCCAATCGTCGATCGGTGGATAGATGACCATAAAGAAACGTGTGCGTGGGACGCCGGACAGAAGTTATAACTTAAATTAGTTTAAGTTGAACTATTTAATATCGAAATTGTTTAATAATTTTATTTTCTACAACATTCAAAAGCGGCGATAGTTATATGGTTATATGCTTATGCAACCTGTCAACTGAAGCCAGACTGGCGCCGTTATGCGTTACGTTACGAAGCGATTTATCCGCCCATAAAAAGTTATTACTTCAAAATACTCCATATGCCATTTACTAGTAAATGGACTGTGAAAGGAGCTCCATCGTCAAAGCTTAGCCCTGAACGTTTAAGAAGTACTAGGGGGGATCGAAAAGTTCTCGGCCTGATATACTTACGTGTATTTTATATTTACAATATTACCCTCATTAGGT
>DWHQ01001735.1:0-10359 GCA_018247955.1 Eurytides marcellus marcellus | reverse complement strand
CATCAATATTATTATACAACGTTTATCTTTTATCCATTACTCATGATAACCTGACAGCACCTTTACGTAATATATTTTTTTAAATAAATAACTCCGACAAAATCCTTAATGGCTATGTTTCTAAAACCATTTTTAACCAAACTTAATATAAGGTGTCATATCCAGATATGTATAGACATACCACTTTTCTTTTCATTTTATACTTAATAACGACGGAATAGTATGTACTTATATATGTATAAAACAACCACAGTAAATTATCTAAATCAATGTTAAGAACTAAAAGGCTACATAAAAGAACATAAAAATTCCATTTAGTAAATTTATCAAAGTCGTGAGAGCAATCTTTGAATTTTTTTAATAAAAAAATTGGCTTTGAATAATTCTTCAATTATATAAAATCGTAACTAATTTTCAGTGACGGCATATTTTATACTTTGTTTCGTTTGTATAACAATGTTTCGTTACATAATTATTTATTGTTGTTTAATGTTTTATAATATAACATGTTTGTAAAAGATGTAAGGTACAAAAAAAATCTCCCGTCGAACATAATTTTTCTATGATTATCAATGTTCATTTATTTTTCTTTGTTATACTTACACTTTCGTGTGATTAGAAAGTTTATATATTCGCAAATAAAATTAACACAAAAATGTATCACTTTTTAATTATTATTATCAATCTCAGCATCTTAATAACTAAAACATGTTACTGCACGTAAAGCTTACAATTTTAAACGATCGAATCGATCGAAAATAAACGCTAACTCAAGTAAAGGTTGCAAAGTTCGAACGAGTCACTGTTGCCGAAAACCGGCCAGTGAAAGTTTGTGAATAAATATTGAGAGCGTCCACAGCGACTGCGCCGATCGTGAAAGACTTGCAATTATGTTAAGGCATACCACAAAAATATTACAGTCATACTAAAAGGTCAATTTTGATGTTTATAAAGCTTTCCCCTTCATTTTAAAATTGAGTTGCTACTAATATTCTTCCTTTTTAAAAAATTAGTTTTATGTTATGAATGTCATTATGTTCTTATAAAATTGTTTTGTCAATTTAAATTTCATTAAAGTGAAAAAAGAATACACCAATCAAACCCACTATTGAGTCGTCAAATGCCATTGCGTTCTTTATTGATTGCGTTGAAGAGGCGTGATGACGAAAACGGTTTCAATATAATATGACGTTCGTTAAATTATAATCGATAAAAGCTGTCTATAAATAATGTTGACTTCCACTGACTAGTAAAGATATAAGATATAATAAAGTAATAACAATTTTAGATACCCCTTCAAAAACTTATTCTACTTTTTACGCAAGACCTAAACATTAAAAAATGTAATAGTTTTACGGACTTTATCGCATTTTTTTATTTAACATCCCGAACTTTGAAACACCTTTCGCGTTAAGATCATAGGACGGGCTCAAGGCCATGCCTTTACATAAAATAATATAATTTTATAATGTCACTTCAAAGTTTTTTCGAAGTATATAATAGTGGTGCTTTTTCAAAAGCAAAATTCTATAGTGTCACACACAGATCACACTACTGTTATATTTTGAGTGTTAAAATAAATTAAAAAACTTTTCTGCCCATATATATAACATATAATGGAAACAATATATACATATATAATGTAGACTATATCATACTTTTTCCACAGCAAGATTTTATTTGCACATTAGGATCGGAAGTTATTAACAGCTTTATTTTAAGAAGTGATTCGATAAAGTTTCAACCAGTTATGGCCTTAACACCATAGTAGTGCGAAGAATTTCTGTGACCGGACAAGATTTGAAAAACTATAAAAGTTAAACATTTAAAGTGAGAAAACATGCGTTTGCGCTGGTGGCGAGTAGTTGTGTTGTGCGCGTGTGCGTTGGTGTTACAAAGTGACGCACTGCCACCGGCCGCCCTAGGCGACGTTGTTGCTAATGCCGCCAACAGTCTCAACTCCATGAAGGTAAGGAACCATTTGCCTTTTTCTTCTTCTTCTTTCTCCCGCTATACCCTGCGCAGCACTGCGCTGAATTAAGATCTCTTTTTCGTACTTATACTCCTGGAATACCATGACCGCTAACATTGTTGTAGTGACATAATTCTTTGCAGAGGATGGTTTCTGTTTTGGATATTGGAATAATTATTCTAACGCAAAGCAGTGGTATGAAAGTATTCCTGTGTTACTGTGGAAAAAACATTGTGAAGAAATAACTGGGCATAGGAATAAACATCTTACATCTTTGGGTGATGCGGCAATGTTTGGTAATTTCAAAATACTGTGTGAGCAAGTGAAATAGTTATGGGCAAGTATATTTTTTGGCATCAGACGCTCGATTTATTCGTCTCATTATAGAATCAACCTTAATGAAAAAAGTTTGTAACGCCACTTAAATGAATTCATTAATTATCGCGTTTCTGCAGCTACAACAATCTTCGGTTTATAACTAATAGTTTATATACGGTTTATACTAATTGTTTGTAAACAATGTGCGCTGACAAACGATTAGTATAAATCGTGTACAAATACAACTGTTTTTTGAGATTTCACGTACAAAAATAATTGTGTAGCTCTTGGAAATTTAAATATTTCCGTCCTCTTGACATACGTATTATGAACCAAAAGGCAAATTGGCACACAAGCACAATCGAACTATTTGCTTATAATGCAAAAGTATATGTATTCTACCTAAGTAACCAAAAAAACAAAAAAGGAAAATAGTTACTGCTGTTAGTTGTGTTTTTATTACAAAAATTGCAGGAATAATAAGATATGTCATTTGCAAAAAAAAATAATTATAATTCATAAAAAAAAAATTTTTAAAATATTTCATTTGTTCCATATTCAGTCGTCATCTGAATTCGTTACGGGTCGCTTGTGTCAGCTTTGACTCTTGATTTTTGTCAGTGGTGCTCAAAAGCTAGGTCGCAATGTTCTCTTGTGCAAGTTGTAAGGTCAATTCACCAACGGAACTGTGATCATATGTAAGTAAGCGCCATTTTCATTTTCTGGGATCACCGCAACGCCGCATAGCGCTGTCCAGAATGCAAGGACACTCTATCGTCACCAATTCAGAACAAAGGTATCCTTTCCAATCCCCAGATCTCCCTTGAAAGCCTTCAAGATCAACTGCTGCAAATTTCCATAAAACTGGCCCCATTGACACAATTGCTAAAAGACGTATTTTTTCTGAACCGCTTATAGTTCTAAACACTGCATTTAATTCGTAAACTAGCTTCAACAAAGTAAATAAAAGATGAACGTAACAACGCGACCCTGAACCGAGTTTTGTTTAGTTAGGGAAACTGTATCAATCCATTTCTAACTAAATCACGTGCAGTTACAAAATATTTCTGCGTGAGTCGTCCTAAGAGGCAATAACTATGTATTTTATTGGGCAACGAAAACTGTACCGCATTCTTATTATACAGAACCACGAGTTCGACACGGTCCATCTATTAGGTAATCTAACGCAATATTCACTTGTTCACTAGCCAACTAGTTGGATTCGGAAAGTAACGTAAACAAATTGTGTGAGTAAGAAAGGACTGAATAATTTTGTATCATTTCATCATATACTGCTTTGATTATTTTATTAAGAAAGAATCGCTGACCTTATCCTAATTTATAAACTTTATTCAATTTATTAAATTTTATTTTAACTTTATTTAATTAATCAAAATAACGCTCCTTGAATATCTTATCTGGTCTCTTCTTGGACCCGGTCATTTTTCAAAAATGAAATAGATATTTGTTTCAATGTAACGTATTGATTATTTAATTAAACTAACAACATCGATCAAGAGAATATTATCCGCCGTTAAAATTTATTTTTATAAGGTTACTATCGTAGGCTTATTATAAGGATTGTCTTACAATACGATGTGTGACAGAGCGACTAGAGTCCAAGTCTTGCGACATGTTTCTCATATTAGGATATGACTGATATGTACAAAGAAGTGAAATCTCAACAAAAAAAAATTTGTCTCCACATTTCTTTGACATATTTAATAATAAAACTTTTTAATTTAAAAATAGTATTTAAATGACGTTAAGGAAATGAAATAGAAATCAAGACATTAGAACATTAAAACAGATGTTATTTCATTTGTTTTAATGCTCTAATGTCTGACATTTGACCATTGAAATTACAATCCCGCCATCGACATTTCAGGTCACGGAGAGCAAAAATAAATTTTATGAACAGCTCCTTGTGTAGTACAAAAATTTCACAACGTTTCTTTTCCACGTCCATTGTTATAAAGTGTCACTTTAAAAAGGTCACATTGGCGTGTCAAAATACTTCATTGTGAGTAAGGAGCCCAAGCTCAATAAAACATTTTTGTTGCAATCCGGTGTGAATAAAGCCGGGGAACGTATGCGTATATTTTGAAACGAGGCGACGTCCGCAATACTTAAGAAGACGGGAATACTTTGTCAGTTGCACAAGGAACTTTCTTTAATGATGTTTTTGCTGTACTATTCTAATAAAGTATGAAATCGTATATTCCAACTTTTGTAGGGTAATGTTTATGGTAATTACTTCCTGGTTTTGCACCAGAATCTTTAAATTGATGTATCCGTGAGTTGTTTGTATTCAAAACATTCTGAACGCATGTTCCATTGGTTTCTAGAATGCGACACACAGAAGCAGTCAAATGTTACTGTAGACTACCACCATAATCGACACCTTTAATTATCACATTACTTTTATAAATGATTACGGAACGTGTGCGGTTTTGCAACGATTATATAAACTTTATTTCAAATGGTATGATGACCCCATATAAAAACAATAAAGAATGATTTCAATTCTATTTCATACTAGTATATTCTATTTATAAGTATAAAAAATATATTTCTGTCCTACATTTTCTTGGTAAAGAAATTATACCCTCATAATTTTCACTTACTTAAATTTTCCACCCAAAAACCACATTTGTTCTTGCGTATACATTAAAAAAATTGTGACGAGACGGTCAATACGTGATGGTGGCATCTGATGGTAACTGTATTATATTACACGAGTTTAAAATTGGCTGTGCCCTGCGCTTAACGCACAGAGATTTGAAGGCATATCTCTAGGACCGATAAATATGCTGTAAATATTATCTTTTAAGCAGGAGGAATAGAATGAAAAGAATTCCATATTACCGCTTGGTGGTTACAACATAACGGACATACATTCCAAATGATTTATGGATGTCTAAGGAGTAAAAGTGCTTTGTTATTCGGGCAGACTTGTACGTTGTTTATGTGTTTCTATTAACTAACGTCAAACATAAAAGTCATCCTTGGTAAGTAGCAAGACTTGAATAAGTATTCCTATGCATTGCAATTACCAAAAAGAAAAAACACAGATCGTAATTATAGAATATTTGCTAATTTCATTACCAAAAGATTAAGTTATACGTTCTTCTCTCTCAATATATTTTATCACGCTAATACATGCTATAAGTGGTCGTGCAAATATGCATTGACTTACCACAAACAAAATGCATGAGCTTACTTAAACATTCCTGGCTTTGAGATACTACATGACACTCCTTAATCTACTAGCTCTGCCATATTAAACACTTATTAATATTTTTTATTAGTAGGTAAATAGACCGTATTAACCAGGTTGGTATTGTACAAAATATTTAAATGGGGGAGATATTTTTTTTATTATTTCAGCATTGCCTGTGACATATTAATGAAATGAATGCGGCGACTTTATTTCAAATAATTCACGTGTATTCATTAATAACGATACAATATTGCAAAAGACCTAGTGATTCTTATATGAAAAATTCGTTTATGCCCTTCACCGAATGAATGTGTGATCCGATGAAGCTTTATAGAGCCACATATGCTGAAAGCATCAACGTCCGTCAAGATAATATAAGAACGAGTGTGTCTGCAGTTGGTTTTTTGATGTCTTTATAACGTTAATAAAAGGTAACCGGTGTCGCCATAGCAGTTGCCTTTAGTATCGTACTTTATACGCTAAATTACCAGCAGACAACCACGAAGTGGGTTTGTTTTTAGTTAATATTAAAAATATAACAATATTAACTGCGTTATTATTAATTGCATATTCTTTTTATTTATATGCAAGTAATAAATAATAATACAAAAATGAAACATTTAGAATTTAGTTTATGCAGTATGCTTGAATTTTTGATATTTTAGAAGACGAAAAAAATACTTCGAATATTTATTTACCATAATTAATATCTTATTAATATCATTACACTAACCTCTAGCGTCTAAATAAGACGAAAAAGATATTGTTAGAAATAATTGAAAAATTTCCGTCTGTTATTATGATATAACTAAACCTTGTCTAAAATTATAGAAACGATATTCCTGAAAAAAAAAAACACATTCTGATACAGGGATTCGCTGGTTTGTTAAAAGTGGACAAACCAAGGTACGCACATTTCGTTTTTTAATTTAAGACTTATCTCTTATCTTGACTGACGTTGATGCTTTTAGCCTACGGGGCTTTATAAAGCTTTATCGGATCACTTTAAGACTAAAAGATACATTTATACACATATCAAACCACTTTCGCTTATATGAAACTTTTTAATATCCTGTACAGAGATGATAAATGTCGTCGATGCACCTCAATTGCGTTTATTTATTCGTTAATGCACCTGATTTTAAATGTTGAAACTTCTTACGATTATGAAAATACGCAAAGACAATATAGCCCTTTCTTAATACAAGTTTCATTGCAACAATTACCGCCACAGTGAGCAACCGTTCTCATAGTTTTACCAAAGATTGCAAATATTGTCGTGATCAAACGTTGACCCAATTTTAGACGAACTAAAACAAGCAACAGTTTCGCTATAACGGTTTTTCTAGGTTTTTGTTGTTTGCTCAAGATATTATACCGGTTAAGGAGTTAACTTACGACCAGTTTAAATATAACCTATCTGTCGGTAGATTTGGCTACTAGACATAGAATTTTGACATTAGTTCCATATAAAATGTGTCAAAATTCAGTCGAGATTAGGCAAATCTATCAATAGATAGGTTACTGAGACTGGGCGTTAATCACTTTAGTTAATCTCTCTTAATATTATATTTTATTCAATCCCTCTTTCGCTCTCACTTACAATCATTAATTACATTTTTTAAACAATAGTAAAATACGTGTTGGAAATTAAGTAACGAAATGAGCAAGCCGTCTCTAAACACTGCTGCGTTCATCGCCTAAAGATTTCAGGTGGTATATATTTATGCGTTAACCTGAGAATTGAGATGTAATATCTGTATGCCCGGTAATTACACTGGTAACATTTCCCTCAAAACGAAACACAGTAGTGTTTACAGTTTACACATTACTGCTTGGCGTTAGAATAACTGGCAAAGCATTGGTACTATTCCAGATGTACTGCAAAAAGTTCTAATACTTAGCAAAAGATTAAAAACAGATTAGATTTACCAACCATGTAGTTAATAAACGCTATAATTAATACTTATATTGAGGAATGACGGCAATAGGTGCCCATTTCACGGAATTTTATCAAAACAAGTTAGGCTTACAGTTACAGTGTGTACGCGTGTGCCCGTGCTTACGTGCACGCCTGTGCGCGTGTCCCTATGGTATGTAGAAGCAGTTCCGATATTTAAAAATTCACAACCCAGCTTTTATACAGTACCATCGTGAATTTCGATTTCTATGGAATAAAATAAATCCTAAAAACAAAGACAAGAATTGTACCAATATTAATGTACTATCGTACGAATTGTGTCTAAAATCGTTCGTTACAAGTAAATAATTATTAAGAACCGAATTATTAATTTTTTATTGAACGCACCACCAGACAGAGTGTGTCATTCTGTGTAAGGATGCATTGTAATCGATGGTGTAAACTCACGCAGATCACAGGAGCATGGAGGCGATTATCCAGTACAGTGAGCGAATCGGTCGGCCTGAAGCATGCGTTGAGGAGATTGCAGGCGGTTCCGGCACGGGCTGCCCGCTTGGTACATGCGCTAGTCGACCGTATGCGGGTCGGTGGTGGCCCGGTGGTTACCACTCGCCTCGGAATGTTACGCGGACGCCGGCTAGTCACGCGAACTACATCACAAACCCCCTATTACAGCTTTAAGGGTATAAGGTTGGTAAAACCGGTTTCTGTTTTACTACGACTGACCAAAGGCATTGATTTTATATTATTTTTTCCATCGTCTTAGAACTTCACCAACGCCGTAAAATTGCTGATCTCTATCCATTTGCTGATAAACAAATACACTTTCTCTTTCATAATATTGTTAAGAAATTGAATTATACCATTTTTACTCCTTAATATTTGACACTCCAATTTAAGCAATCGTGTATGTACAAGACATTTTTCGTGCAAAAGTTGGTGATAATGCAATTGATTTACTGATGTAACGGCTCCAGTCCTTGGAATCTATTGGCTTAATAGCAGAGATGTTGCAGATGTGCTACCAAAAGCTGCAAGAATATGCTTCCAGCCATCTGACTTACTTAGCGATTCTTTTTCTCTATGCTTACTTTCTAAAGTAAGTCTAAGATACGTTCCCAAACCAGTTATATATAACAATGGAATAATGTTCACTAAACATAAAGCGAACAGTTTAATCGTTGCCTCGCTTTTTTTTATAAATATAGCTTCGTGTTAATTTAGAAATGAAATATGAAATGAGTAAGTACGCAGGGAGTAGAAGTAATAAAGAAAGAAGCAAAGAATTGCATTTGTTTCCAAGGTACGCACAATCACCCCGTGGCCGCCTGAGGTTCAGACCTCCAGCGCCACTCGAGCCTTGGTCTGGAATCCGGGACGCACTGGAGGAGGGAGCGGTGTGCCCTCACCGCTTTATGCTCTTTGACACTTACAAAGGCGACGAGGATTGTCTCTTTCTAAATGTCTACACACCGTCTTTACCTGACACGATTTCTGGGTAAGTAAGATAAGAATAAATAAAGTAACGTCTTCACATAACTCAAGAATACTAACCAATGAGGAAATAATGGTATGTAAAATGAAAAACACTGTGTAGTAGCAGATAGAATATGCTCTCTCATGTGTTCGTCATGTTCCAACTATTAAGTTCTATGTAAACAGTCAGTTCCAGTTACTTGTCGAGGCCATCTAGCGTTGACTAAGAGGTCGGTTTAATGTCAGCGCCTCTTCACCTGATCTTTCTCCGGTAGTGTCCGATATCATGGATTTTATATAATATTAAACAAAATTTATTCTAAGTAAACCTTGGACTTGAAATAATATGTGATTATATCAAATTATAGACTTAAATTATCAAAGTTACATCCATCTATGAATATTTAATGATCTCTTAATGATGTAATTAATATAACCTCATCTAGAACCAATCGAATAGCTGCACGTTAAGAAAAATGGTTTTATAGATGTAGACATTAAAATAAAAATTACAGAAGGCCAAAGTGTGGCATGTTTTGTTCGTTTACGTATACATGGAAATTATCTTTTTATGTCTAAACAGATATAATCCAAAACTTGCGGTTATGGTGTGGATCCATGGGGGCGCGTTTGCTGTCGGATCGGGGAATGCATTCCTGTACGGGCCCGATCACCTCGTCGGAGCGGGAGTAGTACTAGTCACTTTGAATTACAGGCTTGGAGCTTTGGGATTCCTAAGTCTAGAAAACGACGAAGTGCCAGGAAATATGGGATTAAAGGTACATAATTTAGAAAAATCTTCAAAGCTATTTTATCCTCAAATGCAAAATGCATTCTAATATAACGCATTATTAAAAAAAAATTGAAAAGTGTATAAAATTAAAAAAAGTGTATAAAGTATAATTATTCTATTCGGCTATGATTGAAAGATATATTCAGAGGAAGGAAATTGTTGTATATTATAAAATATCACATTATCTCTTCAAAATAAGATGCCACGAAGTCTGGAGAAATATTCGAAACAAACGACGTATTTACTACGCAGTAGGAAACATTTAAAAAAAGAATAGATATTCTATGTTTAGAATAACAGACGATATTGCGAAACGTGAGAGGCTCAATGAAAAAAAATATTTAGCAATACTTGGTCACGGCTTAAATATATCGGTCAAGTGCATTAACATTACATCTTATGTATGTACAGTAGTGTGATTGTATCTTAAATCTGAGCAACGTAACAAACGTCAATACTTGGACATTATTTTTTTTTAAATGTTGCTTAGGCCGTAAGATAATATTAAATTAAAGAAAAAGAGTATTCTTTAAGTCAAAATGACGATTTTTTCTCACAAATGCAAACATATTTAAACCGAGGTGGTCAAAGATATCGTATTTCCACGATGCTTGGTCATCTCTAATCCCTTTACGTACATAATAAAACTACTACAG
>DWHQ01001734.1:0-10360 GCA_018247955.1 Eurytides marcellus marcellus | reverse complement strand
CATTGAAGAATAAAGACAATAAAATACAAAAATCACCAACGTTCGTACCGCCGCTGTTGAGAATTAAATTTTCGGTTAAATGATTGAAAAATGTACATTTGCGCAAATCTCTTCAATACAAACTGAATTTTCTCAAAATTCGTAAGGAGGATATAAACTAAATATACTGTAATAGGGGTAATAAGTTTTCTCTTCTATATAGATTATACGCAGTGATTATGAAGGTAGTCTTTGACAAATTGAATAATTTTCTCTTTAGCTCCTGTGACTGATAGCTAATGTCGTATTTTTAATTATTACTATTTAGTTTACTACAACTTCTTAGAAATATTTCGCTTACTACTACTTACTAAGGAGTAAAAGTGACAGAGATTAAAAATATAAAGTACATTGAAACTATGGAAAATTCAGTTGTGGATCACACAGATATTTGTTAAGTTTGGGGATCAAACTCACACCACTGTGTCCAACATCGCTATCCGAACAGTGTATTTATTGCCATTTATATATCATAAATACTTAAAAACGTGTACTTCTTTCATACATACTCTCTTTATACATTAAATCTTTTACCGCACATTACTTAGAACTTTGTATGCCTTGTTGAAAACAATGTTAAAAGTTTTTTATTCACTTTCTGGATTGGATACACTTACCTCTTGGCAGTACCACATAGGGCTTTTACACACAGACACGACGGATAGATTTTGCACTCTTGTCAGCCAAACAACGCACACTTCCGTTAGGGACACCCACTGCGCGCTTGTGAAGTAATAATCCCTATGGACAAGGTAATAGAATTCAAAATCCAGATGTGATTGAAATGGTTTTATCAAAGCAGCCAATATCCATATATTAGAAGGTCTTTCGCAAAAATTTGCTGCATTTGGATGGTGAACAATATTGAAGTTTTCTTGTTAATCGAAGAAATACACTGAATCCTGTCGAAGATTTTGATTTATGACGTTGAAAAGGATTAGAAGAAGGAAGGTTTTATTTATATATGTTAATTACTGTTGAATCGGGGTCACGAAATTTATAAAACATTATGTGTTACAAGTAAGGATTAAATTGTCGGTTCATATTTAACTGATGCGTAGGTCATCGAGTTTCATTTCCTTATCCGATATAAATATTAATAAAATACCATTAAATATTACTTTAATAGAATGTAAACCGTGTTAGAATAGGGTAAAGGCTTTCGCTTTAAATTTAATAAGGGATTTACCTGTAATTAACAATTTTAAGTATTCGTATGTAACAATTTTAAGTAAGCCATGGTGTGAAAATCTAAAAATGATAAATAGAAATAGATCTGGGATATGTAAAATCCATCAAATCGCGCTGATACCGCGTGGTGGTCTGCCCTTCTGTATAGATGAGGCCTTTTTACAGTAGTGATATACAGTATTGCTTATTTTTTATCCGTGTTTTAGTTGAGTAATTGGTATTTATAAATGGCGCTGATTTTTTATTCGAATCTTTTTATTTTCCTCTGAGATTTCTTTTCATATTTTGTATAGGACATACCATAAGTGTCATATTGGCTACACATCGATTGGGCCTACCCTATAAGGACAGTTGTAAAGACATAAGTAAATAAATAAATAAACATTCATAGTGACTTACCCCTCGTCAAGTATGACTTTCGGCGGGGAGAGATGCCTCGTTCGAATGTGTTTTGGATCAGCTATGTCAGCCACGGTCAGTTTCACAGAAGGGTTGTTCGTTCCAGGCTTCGGGTACCTCACACTCTTTATTTCTGGATATGTCTAGGATTAAGAGGTGATCAATTCAGCGACACCGTTCTTATGTATGCTACTCAAAACCAAATAATGGCTACTTGGTTTTTTTGTCCACTATGACATTGTTAACAGTACAGCAGAACATTGTTTTACCACTATGTTCTCCAATAATTGCATTAATTATGTTACTTTCACCGTAATCGTCATGGTACACCATTACCAAGCGGCCCTTATTTTGTTTTGAGTAGTATACATATATTTCGATCTATTTACATTGTATGCTGTTAAGCCTCTTGAATACAACTTGAAACTGTGACAAAAACTGCGATCGTGTCAAAAGCAAAATTAACGTGTAAACTGTAAAATCACATTCCGAGAAATTTACATTATATGCTGTTAAGCCTCTTGAATACAATTTCAAAATGTGACAAAGACTGCGATCGTGTGAAAAGCAAAATTCACATGTAACCTGTACAACCACAACGTAGAATTTATATGAAACTCAAAAATTGCAGTTTTTTTAACAATGGTCATTAATAGAACTACTCCGTAGATGCACGCTTACGGAATGTAGTAATTACGACGGATGGGTATATTGTGGGTTAGTTTTATAAATAGCAGTACTTTTTTGTCCGTTTGGGGCTATCTAGCTCAGTCCACTACTTTTCCAATTATTCCGCTAAGCAGTGTTGTTACAGTTTGAAAGGCAATGTTTCCAGCGTAATTAATGAGCACATATATTTTACCAATTGTCTCTGAGTGGAAAGAGTGTAGGGACCGAAATGGTGCTTGTTCTAAACAACAGCTTTTCAAAAGGTTGTAAAACTTATATCGACACATTCGTATATACACTGATTCTTTTGTTCAAAATTTGGGGTATGTTTTATTTCAATGGCAGAACAACATCTGCCGGATCAATGGTTAATTATAAGTGAAATAAGCAAATGAGGTATCTTTTTTTTAACTAATACTGTTCGAACATTAATGTTGATCTATGAGGATTTTAGTACAGAATGCGCTTGCCTAATTATCTCCTACTTATACGATCTTTAAGGCGTATTTGGTTTAATTTTTAATTATTCAAAGCGTTTCGACCAAGGATATTGAAGAACCTGGCAAGTTTCTTTAGGATTTATTTTTGCGAACTTTAACATGCGTTTTCACAAGTCAGAAAAAAAGTTATTTTCCAGCTCGGTGACTATTTTGTGTTAGTATATCAGTTTGTTAGGTTACCTTTCACTACGGTGGAAATCGCAATAAAAGTAATAACTAATTAGTTGTTATCAAAAAATATGGACTTGTCTAAAATAACATAAGAAAAGTCGTCAGGTACCTTGGACGGATCATCAGTGTCTAAAGCATCTCCGTACCAGGGGAACTTTTGCTCATGTACAAGGCTGTCGTTGAATGTCGCGTAAAGCACCATATGACCATCCGCTGACATCCATAAGGCTGTTCGCGATTTCAAAATTTCCTCTGTAATAAAAACACATGAGAATAAAATCAAAATTAAAGTGTTCTTTTGTGTCATCATTTTGATGACCTGGCGCAGTTGCTTGTTGTGGGTTCGTCCCACTCGGGGCAAAAATTCGTACGAACTACAGAGGATTGTTCCGGACCTGGCCGTTTGTACTTGTGAAATTTGTGTTCGTAAAAAGTCCTTGTAACACAAGACATTTCTGTCATCCAATGAGGGCAGCGTTTTTTAAATAAAAAAAAAAAACATAGCACGGATCATGTCTAGTATAAACTTTGCAATGGTTAGTTAAATTTACATTCAAACTAGTGGTCTCTTGCGGAGTCTGTGGGACATTACCACCAATAATTACAAGTATTACCCTGTTCTGGTCCGTAAGCTGGCGACCAGCATAAACAATGTAGTTGGAGTTATACCATCTAAGATATCTATGTAATGGGAACAGCGCAAAACCACGTGGCTTTTAATGAGTGAAAATACTCTTCAGTCTACCTGGAGTAGTAATATTCCACTGTCGTAATTTTGGTTTGATGGGTAATGCTCCCAATATAATTACTGGCCACAGCGACAGACCATCTTATATCTTTAGGTGACGAAAGTCGAGGTCGCTTATAGGTAGTAGGAGAAGATCAGTAGGATGAGGTAGGGTAAGATTTACTCGTGTCGTGACTTTATTCCCTTGAAAAAGTTTAAACTCCTGCATTTAAAAACTATTAGTGTTAGTAGTGTCTTGTAATGGGCAAACGTGTCGCTTACCGTCAAGTTTATGACTTGTTTGCTTGTTTTTAATAATAATACAAGGCATTAGCTAGGGAGATTAACTAAGTTTCGTTGTAAATAAAGTGAGGTTATTAATAAAATCTACTAGTTGTCGCAAATCGCCACTTTGTGGCGCTAGTGAGCGGGTGGACAGATTTTATCTCAGGGTTTATCTCAGATAAAACAAAAAAAAATTACGGGACAGTAGTTATGTGTGGTCAAGCGGTCAATCGGAAATCCTTTTAAAACAACAGGTCGTTTGTTTTAAAAGGACTAGTTACAAATACTGAGCTACAGTGTTATGCAAGAGTGGTAGAAAAGCAATATATTATATATTATATCAACGAGTTTTACTGGACTGATACCACTATCACTATGTATCCTACAACCACTATGTACCTTCATAGAGCCAGTCCGGTACGCCATTGTAAATGGTTCCCGGAATTCCAGATTCCGTTACTCGGTAGCCGGTGGAAGAACGAGGTGCTGGTCGGTAGTAGATGTCGTAGTCCCGCACAGTTATCAACCCATGCCCTTTAGGGGTCCACATAGCTAGAAGCAAATATGGTCCCTCGCTGATCACCCCGCCTCCAACTTCATCAGGCAAGGGTGTGAGCGGATACGACTCTCTGTGACAAAATTTTACTTATTAATTTTCTATTATTTATATAGTAAGCTCACTAATACTTTCGATGATTACTCTCCTTTACACATTTCAATTATTGACACTGATATGAGTGGAAAGTATCAAAGGTAAACGCAGTGAGTGTGTGGATTGTATAAAGACATTTTATTCAACAATTACCTTTTGAGATGAAGAAAAGTTAAAGAGGTCGTCAAAATTGTTACAATTGAATAATTCTTCTGCAAATTCTAAAATGGAAGAAAAGAGAAGAACAGAAAACAGGGGATATCTGCCGCCAAATATTTGGAATAGTGAAACAAGTACGTAAGTAGAATCGTTTTTTGAAGAATAGTTAAGTGTCGGAATAAATGTCTTTATGTTTCATTTCTTATGGCTTGATTTAATAAAAAATAGTAAAAACTTTACTAAATTTTTGTTCATTGATTTTGAATTGAAAACGTAACACCCGTCAGGAATATAATATAATAATGCAAGTAGTTTACCAGTTTCTTTAAACCAGGATTACTATTATCCATATTCAATAAGCGCAAATATTTTCAAAAGATTACGACATTAACATTTCTCCCGAGAGTGGAATAAATTGTAAACTTTCTTAAAAGTCGATTAAACTTTCCGCTACTTTTGTTTGTCCATCGCTGACTAAAGCTTTGTAAAGTTGATCGAGTTCTTCGAATAATGCTAGTATTAATCGTGGATTTGTTTCACAAGTATAACTTACAAATACAAGTTGAGAGATATTCAATAATTAAGATCGAATTGGATAATCTTTTATTTGGTACTCACGTGGTAAGGATATCGTAGACAGTATACCGGGCGAGATAAGAATGCCGGTGTAGTTTTCGAAGGTTTTGAGCAAGTAAAAGGAATCGACGATCGGCGGATAGTGTGAAAGACGCTGGTTCTAAGACTCTCTGCAATCAAATGATTTTTGTTGAATTGATTATTTTAAATATACGTATATAAATAAACTTCTATGAGGGCGGATACCGGAAAATATTTACGGTGTCGGTTACCTTTTTGCGACTAAATTGTTGCACTTTCATTACGGAAGTTTTCTATATTTAAGATGTATTAAATGGAAAAATTTTAATGCGGTTCTGTTTATAACTTTATAATAGCACATCTAGTTATGACATCTGTTCCAAAAATTAAAGAACTGAAGAAGAAATAACTTCATGCAGGTTAGAAGACCTTCATGCAGTTATTTTTAGGAATCTAACTTCAGCCTTAGACTTAACATATCATATCAGTAGAAGTAAAAGTATGGTGAGGCCAAAGGTTCGAATCCCAATTCCGTATATACCAGAGAGAGAGAAAGAGTTATAATTAATTATAATTATAATTATAGATCTTCGAAACATATAGGATTTCGGTTGAATATTTTGTCGATTAAGTGAGAAAAGCAACGATGTCTTTATCTCCTCAGTTAGGATGTTTATTTTAAACATAAATAGAATACTCACAAAAGTTGTGTTTGGCATGAGTGTTTTGGAAGTTTGATTCGCTGCGAACATTATACTTATTCCACCCCATTTATCCCTGTACACATATTCATCTCCTGAAACAAAAACCGACATCATGAGTTCTGTATAATGACACTGTCATAAAAAAAAACTAGAGTCTATTTTATGTTGGAATAGAAATAATTACAGGCAAATATTTAGTATAACAGTAATAGTATAGGGTACATCGCGTCAAAGTAAAAAAGAAGTAGATTTATTGAAACGTAATTAGAGAAAAACACTAATTGAGAATGAATGTTTTTTGTATTTGTTCTTTTCCAATAGTCTTAACTAAACAAAACAAACCTTATTTAATAAGAAAAATCATTTCTTTCTTTTGCGTTTTTTAAATCAAAAAAATGCATTTGTTATGCAATTATACACAGATGTTTCAGTTTACCTATTTGAACGTCTTCCATAACGTCTGCAACAATACGTTTTATCCGAGCTTGCAAAGAATAGAGAAAATTACACCAGAATTACTTCTGGTCTGCTCTAAGCCTATTGTGACCCGTAATCGTCTCACTGTCACATTATTTTAACTAGGTAAATACGTTTCCTTGAATTCACAAGTAGGCAGTATTAATCGAGCTTTACTTTTATATTTCCTCCCACTCAGATTTATACTGTTGCGCAGTAAATGTAAAATTTAAGCAACAGACGTTTCGCTAATAAAAGTAAATGTCCCCTAAACATTCAGTGTAATCAGTTAAAAGTGTTTTTATGGCCCATCTCAACGATTTGTTTAATAAATAAATTTTCTAGACCTATTTAAGGAATACTACTGAGATGAGTTTATTGTTTGAATAAATTTGTTGGCTTGTAAACAAGTGCTTTAGTTTTAGTCATAAAAATGCCTCGTAACCCATAAGTTTTATACATATATTATTTTAAATTACTTGAATAAATCATAAATATTTTTGAAAACTTTTGTATGTAAATGTACAATGTACATTCCTTTACGCACATATAGTCCTTGCTTTTTATAGTTAAAAGGATTTGGAAAAAAGGAATTTTGCCAGCGTAATTAGAGCCATAGAGATAGATCATAGATACATCTTTTATATACGGGCGAAGTGCAGTTAAAAGTACTCTAAGGCACTGTGTTGTTATGGATAAGTGTTCTTACCTTCAGGCAAACCACATTCATGACTCGTTGATGGAAATATCGTGGTCTTTCGCCAGCAAATAATGTGGATCAGACTACGACAAGTTATGGATTACGAGTACACCGAGATTTGAGGTTTTTGAAGGTTGCACAAGTTTTTGTTCCATTCAGGATTCAAACACGACATTCGCAATAGAAGTTGACTGGGAAACCCCTCTGACTACCTTGATATATTGTATATGACACCCTAAATATCAGATGAAAGCGATGTCTGGTCATAAGATCGTTAGAAAAGAAAAAAACAACACGAAAATCGCGAGTAGTTTTCCACTTGAAAATCTTCACATCACTTGAGATTTAAAATTGGAACAAAAGCCCTGAGGCGTCAGTAGGCACTCGGCACAAATGACAAATGAATTGTTTCTGTCTGCGTCACTGGTCGTTAGACCTACACCGTTTTATTTCTAAATCGTAGTGGCTTTCCCTAATTTTAGGGAAAATAAATTAGAAATGTATTTTATTCTAATTTATGAAATATTATTTATCAGTTGTTTGTTGTTGTTGTTTTATTAGAATGTGTTAACTGATATTGGATAAATCAAGAATTAAAAGAGAAAAAATCGAATAATGATATGGTGCATTAAATAAATATCTACAAAATGTAGGAGTGATCGGACTATCCGTGAAATACGGGTTCCATTCGTTGAACGGAAAGTATTCTTCAGATAGATGGGATATAACAAATTATATGGATAGATATATGTATAAGAATGATATTTCGCAGATTTGCCGAAAGATAGTCTCCTAAACTTCCACATAAATACTACTAAAGCCATCTGAATTCGAGCGATCTGAGCTCATGCAAAGGTGTTAGCACAAAAAATGTGTAAATTCGGTATTTACAATTTTAGGATCTACGCTCTTTACGGCAAAGAACAAAATATCTAAGAAACCTGCATACAACCATTAATTCAACCAGATATATAAGGTTTGTTAATCCGTACTATGGCCCTTAATTAATCTTCTTCTTTGTTGAAACTATGAGAAGAAGAATAAGTACTATGTATAGAATTATGCCCTGAAGTGGGACATATACGTTGCGATCGTACTATTGCTTTACTGTAAGAAATTTACCTGATATCCAAGTTCCATTCCACCGTACAGGCACCAGCTCGTCAGTCAGCAGGTCCTGGATCCTTAGCCGCCTGCCCTTGACCCTGGGGCCTTCATCCGGCGGCGTCAGTAACACGACTGAGGTAACAATTAACGCTAATACGGCGACTATCACTAACAGCGCAATCAGTATACCCCTCCAGTTACGTTGGTTTGGTCCCCCCACCACTAGCTTCTGTAACAATAAAATGTATGTTATTCTTGCTTTTTGATTTATACCGCAATATAGATCTTTAACTATGATATTGCCGTATAAATAAAAAGTTAAAGTAATATTTTCTATTAGTATTAATCAAAGTATGCACCCGACGCAGTGGTAATTTTTCAATGTTCTTCTAGTTCGTGAGTTCAAAGGGATGCTGCAAAGTGTATTTTCTTCGAGTGTATTTGTACTGCCTCTTAGGTATTAGATTGTTTTTTTATTTTGATTATTTGTTTCCTCTCAAGAATTGGTCAGGAGAAAATCAAGAAGTCAGTCAGCGCAAAGTCTTGTACGGTGAATGACGGAGAACTTTCAACCAAGTCTTAGCTCGGAGACCGTTTGATGTGTATGAGATCGAGTGTTGTCGTGCATGAGCAGCAGGAGTCCATTAATGAAAATATAAAAATTTTGAAGTGTTAACTTTTTATGGGAGGGTATACCGCTTCGTAACGTAACGCGTAACGGCAGACTGGCGCCGTTACGGCTTCAATTGATTGTTTGATAGATTCTAACTGCTGTTGGGCGTCCCGCGACGCACAGTTTTTTTAATTAAGTATATTGAAGATTGTTTCAGTCTCATTGTAAGAGTTACAACTAAAGCATGTCATAATTGACTCTTACAGTAAAATACCTGCGGATGTTTCAAAGAGTTTTTGCTATATCTAAGAAGCTATATCTAATATATGCTCAATGAAACTTGATTTTCTAAAAATTATCGCTATAATAATTAAATTTTCTGTAGCTCTGTTGTACAATTATAGTAACCACTCATTTAAAGTTTTTTTTTAACTTTAATTTTAGTAAGGGTAGTAAAGAGCTCAATATATACCATATTGAGCTCTTTACTATCATTATTGTACAAATAACCTAACACAAAACAAATCTTTTGGAAAATTTTGAAAAAGGTGCAAACGCGATAATTACGCTGAGTGTTATTAAGTTTCAAATGCGATAATTACGTCTCCTTGGCTGACTGTTATTAGGCTCAAATTTTAATTTAGTACGCTTTTTTAAATCAGTGTATGCAATGGATAATTGCCTCACTGTGAGCACCTTAGTCTTTTTGTAAAGTTCAGATGTAGGATACCTGAAGGGAAGGAGGTTACTTTGATAACTGTACTATCATTAACGTTTCTCACAAACGATCACCATTGTGATAAACAAAAATGTTAACAACGCCTTCCACAGTTTTATTATTTAGCAAATCATGCAGCGGACACATTGTTTAGTGGGACCTTAATAAACGGCGGCCTTTAGAGGCGGATGATTTATGGGAGTAAATCCATTTTGGGCAACTTGAAAGGGAGCTTATACAACGACTCGACGTATTGTTGCGAGGAGAATGATGGACGATCCCTTCCCGCACACCTCATAGTTGTATACAAACGTCGAATACAAGGTTCAGATTAATGGGCGAATAACAATACAGAACTTCATGATCGCGATCTGCTCATATTATCACATCATGAAGCTTTTATCAATCATCTGTTTAACCCTTTTGACGCAAATGGGACACCCGTGTCCCCAAATTATATTTTTATAAGTAAGCCAAACTGGTTATTTTGTTAAGTTAATTCGAAAAATAATTGAAAAAGATTCAATTATTGTTTCTGAACGTATCTTTAATTTTCCGCCATGTTTGTATCAAAACTTTTTTTTATACATCTGCATATGTCATCCTGACCGATTCCGGCCACGGCGGCCAATCTACAAGAGATCAGCCAACTGTGCAGGATATATTATAGTGC
>DWHQ01001733.1:0-10360 GCA_018247955.1 Eurytides marcellus marcellus | reverse complement strand
TGGACTTTTATTCAATATTGTAATTTTTTCAAGCTGGTCTCAAACTTTTGGCCGGCAGTGTATATCATGTGCTTACCATCAGACGCACGATTTGCTGTTTCGCGCTAAAGAAAAAAATTGTAAAAGTTTGAAACGTAAGAAACTACAAATAAGGTCTAAGATTTTTTATTTTTTATCACAATCACTGCACGACTTCTCACTGGAAGAGGGAGTCGCATCACTGTTTTTAACATGCAGCAACAATTGACGTATACAAAAACTATAAATATTAGTTAACATAACAACACGGCTATGCTGATGAAAACCGTTGATTTAATCAAGTGATAACTTATCACGAACTCAAGTGCCTGTATGTTCGTACTCTTAGACGTTATCACAATAATTATTTAATGTTATACATATCAAATTATTACATACTATTTCCTTACTAATTTCCTGTTAACCACTTTCAATCTATGTTCCTATTTCCCTAATTTCCTGTATTTATTTCCTACTTTCTAGTATGAGATTAATATAACAATTTAAAAAATTAATTTGAACAAACCTCGCTTGTATGTCACAGTTAAAATATTGTATTGTAACTGTGTCATACAAGTGAGGGTTCTTCTTTATTATTAGCAAAATGGCATAGAACTGCAACTGTAATAGAAATTAGTCTTCATATTCTCAGAAAAATAATCATTGTTATCGCAATTTCTGACGGGAAAAATAAATTATAAGAAATAATAATTAGTATAATTCTATACCTGTTACTAAATAAGAGTAGAAGTGCAAAATTACTGAATTAAATTCAAACACATAAAAGTACCGCAAAAGCTTTTCCTTATGGAAAACAGATAACTGGTAGAAAATCAAATTTAAGAAAAAAGATAATTCTCAATGATAATTCATCGATCTAAGGCTGAAAAGTTTTCTAATCGTGTGTTCTTAAAAAAATAAGCTAAGACGATAAGCCTATATGTACTTCGGTGAGATAAAAGTAGCGGTGTAAAAATTACCTTCATAATAACATGGTTAATTTAATGTGGAGACTTTCGAAACACATCGCATGAAACACACGAAATATGTGTAAAGAATCGTGCACAACAGTGCGAATGCGTCTCTATATACAGACACTAAACAGAGATTTACAGTAGATATGTTTTTTGTGAATGTTTCGTCAGTGCAAATCTACGGTTAGGTGCATAAAATACTAAAACCCGGAGCAACGCGACACGCATGCGGTGTTCCTAATCTGACCGCGCGTCCAATTAATTGTTTCTGCTGATAACCTCAGCTGAACTAATTCTACTCAATTATTATCGAATAATACAAACACTATAATTCACTCTACACAGGAATGGCTTGCTTCACGTATCGTTATATATCGAACACATCGTTACTTACCGTTTTAATTTAACAAAAATACCAGAATACACGTAGCTTATCATACAAAGATGAAAGATTATATATCTTGATATCCAAACTCCACATGTAACGATGCCCTACTACATAGCGGAATATAGTAGTGCTTGCACTGTTAGTGTTTGACCTTAACTATCTACGAGACCATACCATTGCCTCTGTCTATGAGACCATATATCGTATAGCATTTTATCTATACCTAATTATGACAATAAAATAAATATCCCTCAAACCGTAATTTAACATTTAATAATTTTAACAATGTTTACACATTACTGCTTGCAGGGAATTAACTGGCAATCCATATCCATATTCCTGTACCCAATGCAATCCAAATAGGATCCAAAGAGACCACCAAATAAAAATGGTTTAAAAACTGCTTGAAATAAACTCTTTTTTATAAGTTAACGTTTAATAGTTTTATTTTACTTTGATAAATTTTGTATTCGATTTTTCTGTTAAGTAAATTGTAAGTTAATTTAGAACTGGAGTTGAAAGTTTTCATAGAGGTCAAATATTTATTTCATAAAATTACAACGTGATAACTTAAGTTACATTTTTTTGGCTTACAAAACCAGCCAAAATTTAAAACATAGTAACATAGTCCTTCTGTAAAAGGAAATAAATGTTATAGGTGTTTTCGTAAACACAATCTGACATAAAGTATACTTAAAATATTTTGTCTTCTGTGGGCAACGAACCTACAACACAGTGTGCAATACCAGTTGGCAGGTAAAGCACTGCGCTATCCGTGTAAATTAATATTAAACGTATATTCGAGTAAGCGTGTCGCAAAGCGATTCCACACGTTATCCAAAAACCATTACAAAAACATGAAAGCTCTTGAATCGCACGATAAGCGCCGATGATAAACGAAAGTCGCTTAAAGCTTTAAGCCTTTTATCAATGTGCCAAATACGCTGCGATGACGTATGACATTGATAGATTGACAGATTCTTCATTCACCCCGAGCTATTTCACTTCAGACCGACATTATCATCTTTTAAAGTCAAAAATGCCTTAAATACCACTAATTCTGTGTCGTAATAACTATACGTATTCGTATATTATCTCGTTATAAGCGGCATTAATAAAACTAAATTGAATTCAAAATGTTTCATTAACTTTAAAAATAAGTATGGTAATAGATATTACAAATTTACATATAACAGCAGTATATATTGCTTGAACAAGATCATCAATTTAAATATAAACTCACAACCACAACCGCGTTTACATTATTAAATATTATGTACAATAATGCCGATGTCTCAAGGTATTTTATAACGTAATTTCACAATAAAAATGACGATCAGTAAGTTTACATTCTTACTTAGGCTACAAAAGTAAAAGCGAATGTACAAAGTGCTTTACTTTCGCTCTGAGGTAACGTTATGGCTAAAATTGTCCTTTAAACCGGTGCAAAAATTTGCGCAATTCCCACAAGATTAACGTTTCGTTAAAGATGGAAGGAAGTTATGATTTTAATCGTATTTTAGGTCTGAAACTTCTTCTAATCAAATACGTAATTAAAATAAAAGTATATAAAAATACGGAAAATAATCTAATGTGATTATTAAACGATAGCACGACCGACACACATAGTAATTAGTAGCATATAATAACACCATATAACTTAAATAATTATTGATTAAAAGTTGACTATTCATCCGACTGCCCGAAAGATATGTGCACAAGTGTATGCGCAGACAAAGGTGCGTGTGTGCACCTTTGTCTGCACATATATCACTATAAATGAAATATTATTCAGTGGTGTAAAAATGTAACTTTTTTAAAATAGTCCTTTAATTAGTTGAGTATTTTGAATATTAATTTAAATTTTTAAATAAAAACATTTATATAAAAATTAAATAACAATCTAGGATAAATCAAATAATATAATTCGAACAAGTTAGATGTCTTCCGTCAATCTCTTAGCCTGGTAGAAAAGGCAAAAAAAAAGAAATATAGCAGACGCAAAACCAATAATTTAGTTTTTTAACATACCACACAATAAATAATATATACTAATGTAACAAAATCTCGGTTACTGTGTTATGTATTGTTTGAGCAATGTTTTCATAGATAGTCTATGAAAAATAATACTCCTATACACGTCACCTAACATATATCCTTACAAATATCATAAAAGCGATGAGTTTGATCGTTTGTCTATGGTTTACGCAATAATAGAGCAATGGACCGATATAATTTTTTTAGCAAAGATGTAGTTTTTAGGACGGAACGTGACAATGGCTAATTGCTAATGCTTGAAAGCGAAAACGACCTAAAATCAAAAACTACGCCAGTGAAGCGATGACAACTAGTGTAAAATGAACAACAGATATCAGATTATCTTTTAATGTCTGACTACCATATCCGATTAGATGTTTATAAAAACACTCATTCACTTAATATATACGTTCCATAAAATAAGAAATAAGTCGAATTTAAATTTGTTAAAAAACGAATCAGCGTATATGAGATTATATTTCGACTCCCTTTGACAGATAATGATTTATTGCTCTCTAAATCTATTAGGACTTTTGCGTACGGCCACTAGAATTAAGCTGCAAGGGCATAATAAATAAGACCGAGAGACTTTATTCTATTTTAAAATAATACAAACAGTGTTGGCTGATATCCGTGTTTGTGAACCTAATAAATTACGTGATTCATGGCGCGCGTAAATTGCCCAATTAAACTTGTCATTTAAATATTATGCATTGGATGTTGCCATATCCAGTTACAACACGCGTCGTATAATTATGCTTATAACAGTGCGTCCGTATGCGTTAGAAGAGTTAACAGAAGTTATTAGTGTTACCATCATTGAAGCTTTTTATTAGAAATATTTATTTTATGTAATTATTTTGAGTAATATTACTGTTCCTGTATCAATATTTAGCCAATTCAGTTAGTTCAATTCAATGTACCTATTTTTATAAACTTCTATTTTTCATTTTCTCTATAGGTGACAGTGACCTACTCGAGCTCAAGCCCTTGTCAACTCTTAACGTGACTTATATCTACGTAAACTTTCTTTCAATATGTTCGTTAACACACAAATGCGAGGCCATTTTGTACGCCGATTAATGCAATTCTTTCCTTTCGAATATTACGAGCCATAAACAATCTGGACAATTTTATTTAACGGAATAACATGATAACATCGTCATAAACGCAAATGAGTGGAGATCTCTATGCTAACATTGTATTTTTACGATGTGATCGTAAAGTGAAAAAAGGAATTATCCGACGATGTAATTTTCTTTCGTTGATAAAAACGTTATATATTTACTAATAAAAACACATTTCTTTATCTTATTTTAGTATACCAGAGACGACGTCTATATTTTTATAAGGAACTTTTCCTATAATTGAGAATCATCCTTGGTGTTATTACCTATACGAAGTTAAAGACATAAAATACGCTCAAACTTAGAAAAATATTTAGCGTTTCCTATTTGTGGATCGAACTCATAACTTGGCAATTGCAGTCATTTATAAATTAATTACAAAAAAATGTTTATTTGATAAGAAATAACAATTATTAAATTAAGTATATTTCCATTAAATCTAATAATAACACAAAATTACGTTATATAAGTATTAAATCTTGTAAAAAAACTCGTGTTAAACTTGTACAAAATTGTAAATATATAATTCCATGTTAAGTCTCATATTAGTACTTATCTATATTTGCTATGCCCAAACGGTTGTCAGTGTTATTTTCCTTTAAGTCAAACAAAAAAAAAATATTTTTAGTTCGATTCTTTAAACGCAGCAACGGAAAAATTTTTAGGAAAGATATTTGGCATGGGTCGAGGACATCTGAAAAATTATTCGAAAAAAAATGGGGAAAACGATAGTTTATTTAGTGCAGGCAAGAGCTTATCGTAAATATAAAATTACTAAAAGCAAGCATTATTCTCTCTTTTTGTTTAGAGGCTTATGAAAAGCTCTCAAAATTATATACGCATTGTATTCCACAAACACGAAGCATTTGAGCGAAACGATTATTTTATGAAGGTAAAATATTACAAGGGTTTACTAAGGGATTAGGGTCTCTCGTTTCCATTCCAAATTTATACCGTACTGTACACAAGGTACTATCATATTACGACGAGGACTTTTGTAAAACGAAAATTAGTTTACCGGTAAACGTAAACATGATAATCTATTACTCGGTAAGCGAGCGTTTAGAAAATTGACGGTTACAAACCCATTTAAAGTATTTGGTTAAAGAAACTACGTGTGAATGTTATGAGATGATATTTTAATTATCATAATCATTTTCAGCCCGTTACTGTCCACAGCTGGACATAGGTCTCTCCAACGGCACGGTACTGAGCTTGATCTTCAACTCTTCATGGGGTGCCAAGAATGTCTTAAGAAGTAAACAATTTTATTATGAACCTTGGTGTTGTCTTAACAGTGTTCTATATGAATTTGAAAATTAAATATTAATACATTTGTATTTAATTGCGAGAGACATAGCCGTCAGCATACCGCTTTAGATATTAAATCAGTTAAGGACTTGTTGTTACCGCTTACCATCAGGTAGGACATCTAATTTCACTTTTTTAAAGTTCTGTGCTGTAAGTTGTTGTTGTGTTGAAACCTTATATTATATATAACAAGTTGTGCATTTGATGGTAAGTGCAATTTGCCCATTACAGGGTGTCTTCTTGGCACTGATCACGATGAAAACATTGTGCTTTATACCGGAACTCAGTAGTCCTTGTACTTTACTTTATGTTAAAATTGAGAGTTTGTTGGCTACGGACAGGAGTCTGGTATACGGACCTGGACCGCAGCTGCCGTCGACTGTTGATTGGCAAGCGGAACGGGAGGCGGTGAGAACCGCCCCAGAACCCGGGTCAATCTAGTGTACGCGGTGTAAGTGTTTCGCGTGTAAGGCGAACTCTTCCTACCGTGCTTGTTAAGCTACTGTGATCCCTACTGTGTGTTTGTGCAGAGGACGCGGGCGGGACCCCCGTCGGTCCTGATAATCGGTCGATTTTCTATTTTTAAACAACAGCAAAGCACAGAATCCCGAGTTTTTTTTTTCACTCACTTAATGAAACTCATACCTTCTACCCCGCTTTAATAATGCCGTACTCTTCAATATCACAGGTCCGCCTACTAGCCAGAGTCTGGTGTCTTTCGCGACGCTAGAAAAACGTAGCCGCTTTTTGACATTATTCTTGTTAATATAATTTGGTGTTTCCACCCTTAGTATGGCTTTGGCTACTATTTCTACCACCTCACAGGATTTTAACGATCATTCTGTTAATTCTACTTCTTTTTCTTAAAAAGCTGCTGCATTTCAAACAAACTTCTACAAACGCATTTGACGAGATCACCGATCATACGCCTCGAGAATGTTTCCATAAAGTTTAGTTTATTTCGCCTTCCGAAAAGAGCTGTTGCAGTGAAACAGACTCCAACTACCCCATATTCTTATGAATGATATCTCCATAGACTTTAGTTCATTTGCATTATTTAAAAAGCTTCTGCATTTCAAACAGAGTCCTACCGCCCCGCCGGACGAGATCGCCGATAGTATGCGTATCGATGATGTCTCCATAGACTTGAGTTTATTTCGCCGCTAAACGAGGAAGCGGCCGCCGCCGACCGAACGGCTCGGGCCCCGGCTCGCGTCGAGTCCGACCGACGGACCGGCTGGCCTGGCATTCGACCGCGAACAGTCGACGGAAACGCACACGTCCCGCGCACGCTCCGCACGAGCGTAACTTTACACGAAACGTGAATGAAGTGGGTGTTATAGTAAAAAGTTCCACAACAATCCGTGCTGTCCCCACGACAGCTCCTATATTCCGGCTACGTTTTGTGTTGTTCGTTTTGGGTGCTGTGACTGACACTGCGTGTTGGTTTGTACGAGTTCCATTACCGATACCGTCGGCCGTCTGTTTACGGTGAGTGCGTGTTGAATTTCAATGTTCGCGTAGGTGCCTTGTTGTCGTCCAGCTGATTTATGCGAGAGGAGATCGCATGGGCTGCATCGGGCGACCTTCGGCCGGCGATGCAGCGATCGCTTTCTGTGTCGCGCGATCTATTTTGCCCCGTACGATCTCGATCACCGTCTTTAACTATTCAAGGACTAAAAACTTTAAGGAGTTCTTGATAATATCATGTATCGAATTTTGAAGGTAGACTTTTTTTTATTTTCATATAATCACTCCAGCGGCCAACGCTATCAATTAAACTCGATTAAGGAAACGATTAAACGAATTATTTACAGCATTGTTCTCGACCAAATGAAGCAGACGCGATGCGTTTTGAATGATGTTAAACAATTCGTTTTAGCGCCTGTTGCTAACGGCCGTATGGTCTGATAGGTGAACTCGATCTCCTAAATTCCCTATTCTCTATTGGCGTGCGTTGAAGTCTTTTCTAGGCTTTCCTAATTTAACGCCTTCGCACCGTGTATGCGGTAAAAATAACGAAAACGATGCGAATAGAACACGCACGAAGATTGGAATTGGAACAATTGGACACTTACATGCACAATTGTCACGACTTCAACTTGCACTGATAGCGATACGCTTGCAAACAACGCCAGCGTGGATCGAGTGTAAATATTATTAACCACTTTTGTGTTTACATTTACATATAAGTGACCGTAACTACGTATTGTTTGACCCTTTATAACGTACTATCCGTATTACAACATTCTTTCCTATCCGACCGCTTATTAGCAATTAAACGGTTAACTCAGTGCATGTGTAGTTGACGAAATATTTTGGTCGCAGGTGTAGAAATAAAAAAATATTTCTAAAAACACAATTATATATTAGACGAAACGAAATTTTTTTAATTTCAATGCAATAATACAATAATGCAAAATGACAATATTTGATAACAATATTATATGAAAATATATAAAAATTTTGTGACATACGGGTATTGACTAAATGATCAAAAAAATGGAATGTATATCAATTTGTTAAATTAAATACAGTAATTAATAAACTTTAAGATCAAACGCGTGCATTGTAATTGAAAAAATACAATAAAAACCAAGGATCCAATTATATAATTACATAATAATCGACAGTGACAAATAGGCTTACATTGCACGCAATATTTGTAATTAATTTAAGACAAAAAAACTGTTAGCGATAAAACAATTATGTCAACGACCAATGCAATTAATTCAATACAATTTCTAACATTTCTTAAACACAATTTTAAAGAAAAGAAATTTGTAAAGACTTAAAATTTTCAACTTTACTCATGTCATACACAGACAATATATTATGACAATAGAATCTATTAATTGAATATTTTATCACTCGCAATTGCATAGTGCATGTGTAATGTATCATAAAAATGTAAACATTTGTGACGTGTTGACATTCATATACATATTTAGTCTAGTTTAAATTTCATTGTTTTTTACATTTAGGTCTTGGTTACTTTAAACACCTAAAAGTTAGCTAACATATGTTATTATCATGAAGCACACAACAATGTGCAAACGGCCTCACTCACAGACCTCAATTATCATTTAGTTTAGCTAGTTCATGCAAAGTTCAGCATTACAACAATTATTTTTAAAACTGTGTTTGACGAATTGTAGTTGAGCATTGACTTGTCTCTTAGTTCGGCTGTAAGTCCTATTGTATCTTATAGACTAACTTATTCTTAACTCTAACTTTAAAAAAGTTAACGATGCAATAAAAATTAGGAAGATAATTTTTTTTTTTATTCTGTTGCTATTTTTCTTCTGTCTCGCGTGGATTTTGATTTGTGGTGGTTTTCTGAAAATTACCCGAAATAAAATAGCATTAAAAGTCGGAGAAAATGAATATTGGTTTGTTCTTCTTTTAAACAAGTTGGTACGAGTTTGGCCTGGTTGCTACTCAGCTTTTGGTTGTTTGTAATCGGTTGTCATTTCTTTCACTTGTATTTTGTGGCACCATATTATAAGTGGTTAACCCAGAAGCAACCCATTGACTCTTAATTATAGAACAGCGAAAAATATTAATTTTAGCACGGGCGCAGTACATCACGGAAAATAACCGACGGTGAATTTGGGATGTAAGGTCGTTAATCGTATTAAAATTGGAACGGCCGAGAAGGGATTCGGTTTGGGTCGATGTTTTATCAGTATACATTAAGATTTATCACGTCGCGGGATTAACTATATTACCTTATGTATTATACATCATACGTGTTAGTTTCTTATTCAATCATTTTTACATAATCAACTCTAGAAGCACGGTCTGTGTATCTCCGACGTACTTAATGTTTAAACTACGATTTAAATGTTTATTACGCGTGGCAATAATGTGAATTAACGTAATCAATATCCTATAAAATGTGTGTAATTCAAAACGTTTTAGTATTGTCCTTAAATGTAGTAATACGAGAAATAGTAGTCGTGTACAATGTTAAATGGCACAAAATTAATTATGTGCTGTGTATAAGTGAAAATAGAATAAACCTTGCTTACATCGAAATAAACTTTCTTTAATACTAAATAAATTTTTATTTTCATCTAAATAGGTCTTTCAACTATTGATTAATAATATATATCTTGGTATAATATATTTCCAACTGTTAGCACCAGTGCAAAGCTTAGAACAATGAGTACCTAACTCTGACACCGGAAAAGAGTGAAATATGGAAAAATGAATTTGCTGCAATATTAACCAAATTAAATAGTCTATTTTACATCGTGTTTTAATAATTTCATAATTCAAAGACTTGATGCAAGGTGCCACAAGTCAGGTGAAACACTAGAATTTTCGCGAGCTTGATAGACTAAAACCAAAAAATACCATAAAGATATAGAAGTGCGGTATTTGGCCTAAAAGCCACTACTAGTCGTAAATAACTTCGGCTTATACAATATTAAATTGAATTGAAAATTGAAAAGGGCATAATTAGACACAGGCAAGAAATTAAGATGTTGGTATTAAAA
>DWHQ01001732.1:0-10361 GCA_018247955.1 Eurytides marcellus marcellus | reverse complement strand
AAATATATTTATTCAAATAGGCCTTTACATGTACTTATGAATCGTCATCTCAGTTCGCGACTATAATGGCGAATAGGCTGAATATTAGAAGTTTACTTAGTGTTATTAATAATTATTATTCTTTGTTTTATTGCACTGTCACACTGCACTATCCTGTTGTTGTAGGTTATACAATCTATGTAATGTATTTTAAAAAAAATACTAAAATAAATAAACTCACAATATTTATCTATACAACTAGTAATTTAATACGGCAAACAAAATAATTTAGCAATCAAGGCGTGTGAATTACAATAATTATACAAATTAAGTTTTAAATAGTAACTATTTCGTTTGGTTTGCAAAGAAAATTCTTATACATATTGTTGGTTTGGTCGTAGCATCGACCGATGGATCCATAAATAATGGTTTTGGTTTGAAGCGTGAGAAGAGGCCATTTTTCATTTATAGTGAAGTGAGCAAAAACCACAATTAATGTAATTTAATGTAATAATCCCGGAATCAAGAGTTAAAGAATATAAATAATGTGATTTATTGTATACAGTAGCATATTACTTGTGTGTAAATTTTCTTCAAGGAAATATCAATAACATAACATGTTGTTTTAGATATAATGTAGCATATATCGTTCTCCGTCTCACAACTACATCGATGCTTAAATTAGTAATGATCCAAACAAACACACTTTGAAATGGGTATTATTATTAACGATAGTGAAGTAAATCGGATGCCTTAGTTTTAAAATACACTAAATATATTTTCTTTGTTTTGAGATATAATCATTTATAGTGCAAAAAATATTCAAAGAAAATGGCTGTATGAATGAATTGGAAGAAATAAGACAATAGTTTATTGATAAGGCTTTAACTTCAACTTTTTTTGAAAAGCATAGCCTATTATTACAATTATCAGTATTGAGTATTCGATTCCACTTTTATCAATATTATTCAATATTGATAAAAATGGTCATTGGTGACTTTTAGAGCCTGCTTTTGCGTATGCTACTTAGTAAAATAAACGGGGATTGTTCTTCAAGTTTATTTTAGGCCAAAAAAATGTAGAATCCTATACAGCCCTTGAGTCTTGTGTCTAAGTGTACACGTAATAAATCACGCGGAGATTTCAACTCACGATTTCCTCATTATTATATTATCTACATACATATAAATAAAAATTAAGTATTGTGAGTGTGTGTGTTTATGTTTTTATATTATTTTGTTGTATAAACGTTCTGTACTGCGTACGACTGCATGCGCCTACGTAGGTTACCGGACTAAAATAATTATATATTATTTTTTGTCAAAAAAATTCTGCATGTCTTTTATGCATTTTGTAAGCAATTAAAAGATAATAAAATAAACTCTTTGAACACTTTTAATCTTAATATGGCAACGCATGCCGAAAACAGCTAATATTTACTAATATAGCAAAAGGAAATGATTTATGATTTAAACAAATAAAGCTACCGACCATTGCAAAACTGGAAGCACCTTTTAAAAGTATTGGAGGTTATTTGAAACGAAGTGCATTAAAAACGTATATTTCATGCACCGATTATTTCAATAACATGATAGAAAAAAAATTATTTTACGAGATTTACGAAGAAATCTATTTAATATAAATGTAATAAAACCTGTGGATCAAGGTCTAGCAAGTTGTAAAATACTTCACGTTTTGTCCGTATCATTAAAATCAGTACTTTAGTGCTGTGATTTAATAAAACGAGTTAAAATATAAACTGTTATTGCTAATATAACGACGAGCTTTGACAACTGCTGTATCGACGACGTATCTAACGCCAGTTGCTTAGCCCTTCGCCAATATAATTTGCGTCTAATTTTTACTGTCACACATTTACATTTTATTTATGAGCTTCAATCGTATGTTTATTTACCTCTAAGACTATATGAACTCGAAATAGTGCTAAACAATATATGGACTTGCTTTTGCTGTGAATTTACTATATCTATATTTATAATAGCATAAATATCGAAGTGGTTCTTATGTTTCTTACGTGAAAACTTGAGAATGGATGTCAATACTTATATCGATGCATAGTTGCTGCTTGTTTAATTTAAAACATGCTTTTTGTTTTATATAATCCGATTGGCACAGTTGCTAAGCTTATCGTCTCCTCAGTGTGGCCTCAGTGTCGTGGATCGTGGGTTCAATTCCCATTCCAGGAAAATATTTGTACGAATTACAGATGCCACGGATCTGAGAGTTTGTTCGTGTTAAATTTACGTATGAATATGGGCGTTTTAAAAGAAAATGAAAATAATATATTCCCCATAGCAAAACTAAGTACGCTAAAAATTACCCTATTTATAGAATGTTTACAGTATATAATAAACTGGTAAAAATGTTATGACTCATTAGATATATTCCACTAAAAGCCGAGTGCATTCAAACGTAATATTACGCAAGCATATTTCATGTTATGTTATTTGTCGGTTTTTTATTATTATTCATTTAATCTTATTTCTCAGTTATTGCCGTAAACTTTTTTTTTCAAGTATTAATTCTTTCTTGTATTTACGCGAAAGCCATACACATAAAGTTTATCGAAGGTTTTAACTATTCATGAGTTACAGTGTTTTATAAGATTATGAAAGTATGATAAAATTGTTTATTTATAAATGTTCCATAAACCTTTCATAACTAATATATCGTTATAATTCGTTTACGTATTAAAATGTTGCCATCACAATTAAATCAGCCAGCAAACTGCCTAAAGTATGTCTGTGAAAATGTCTATGTCATACTTATTATATATATATTCAGGCAATCTGAGTTCAAAACCCGGTACCAGCGCTAACAATTATTATAAACAATTTTAATTGCCAATTTACCTCGAACATCGTGATATCCTGCAGATTTAAGAAACCATAAAAATATTTCTTAGATATGTAAAGTCCGCCAATCCGCACTGGGCTCGCGTGGCGGTCTTTGACCTTTTACCTTCTGCACGAAGAGGCCTATTCCCAGCAGTGGGACTTCGTTACTTACCTACTCGGATACTTGATTTCTTATTAAAGGGTTTCATCATGAATTAAATTGCCGACGATTATAAACACGTCACCGGTTACGGGATGCGTTGAATTATATTTTACCAGAAAAAACCATTCACGTAATTGACCAATTTTTCTCCTATCAGATGGCTGGGCTGCAAGTGGACAATAGCGCTGTCGTTCCTGGCCTATATGCCTTTCATCGCGGCGCAGTTCTATCCTCGGCTGTACACGCTGGTGCCGGCTGGTATGATGGTCGGTTTCGGCGGTGGGCCCCTGTGGTGCGCTAAATGCACCTACCTCTCGGTGGTGAGAATTTTTTTTAAAATAATCTAATATTTTTTTTTAAATTTCCGATAGGTTAACATTAAATTAAAGGCAATGGTAAACAGTCTCTCGGTGGTGAGAGAAACTTGCTTAATATCTAATATATATTTTTTAATTTCCAATAGGTTAACATTAGATTAAAGACAGTTATAAACAGTCTCTCCGTGGTGAGACAAATTCGTTTAATAACAAATGTTATTTTTTTAAATTTCCGATAGGTTTTTTTTTAGATTAGATTAGGCGGTGGTAATGTAGTTTGGACGGTATGGGCACATTCTCAGCTAACGCCTCATCTTTCTTGTTTGAGGATACGTTGTGATAAACACTGACGAAAGGACACTGTGGTAATATGTGTCACTCGTTTTTTGTTTTCATACTAAGAACAAATACGTTGTTTTACATTGGAAGAGACAAATTTCTTAATGCGGAAAACAAAAGGAGAAAAACAAAATAATAAAAGTTTGCAAGGCGTCCCATGGCAGAGCTTGTTTATTTTAATCCTGCGCCTTCCCTAAAAATTAAGGCAGATTATTAGATTATTGTGGAAGAAAGCTCAAGTTGTCTTTTTAACTTTGATTGGTGGGACGAGCGAATGCTTGAAACTATCTAAGTTAAATCGAATCAAATCAAAATATATTTATTCAAATACAAGGCTTTACAAGTACTTTTGGATTGTCTTTTTTATATTTTGTTCGTGAGGAAGCTACCAGCGACTCGGAATGCAGTGCTGTTGAGAAAAGCGGGAAACTCAAAAGTTGTTCTTTTAAGATACCGTTACAATATGTTTAGCCTTAATACAATGTGCAAGGGTTGGATCATATGGCACCTGGGGAAAAAGTAAATATATGTACGAACTACAGATGAATTTGAATTTGAATGCAGTTGAATTTCGGACCTGGGCGTTTGTCCGTGTGAAATTTGTTTATGTACAAAGACCTTGTAACACAAGATATTTCTATCTTACAACGAGGGCAGTGTTTAAAAAAAATATGTTTGTCAAAGAATTTACTTGGTATCACAATAAATTATTTATTGAAAAATTGGACTGAAAAATAACGTGCATTTTATTTAGAATAAGACTAGGGACTAGGGCCTCTACTTCTTTGTTGTCCTCGGGCCTCTATCTAAATCCGGCCTTAGTAATAGCTATCCCACATACGAGACAATCAAGTAAATTCCTAGCAGTTTGATCCAGAGTTACATGCATCCTAATTTAAATTTTTTTGATTGAGATAAAATGATGTGACGAGCTTGTCGTGTAGCTAATGATTAACGAGAGGCCTGCCCACAACAGCTCAGTGCAACAGGACCCGTTGTTTTTGCGCTCATCAGACGGAGATTTAAGATGGTATATCCCTATGCCGAGTAATCGCGCTGTCAACATTGCCCTTTAAACCGGAACATAATATTGCTCACATATTACTGCTACGATAGTAGATAGCAATGCAGTGGCACCACCCCAGATGCTTTGCAAAAGAGCCCTGCCAAAGAAGTCGATGAAAATTAAAAAAGTAAAAAAGTTTATTACAGCATGACAATGTCGCGTAACATTAAATTACGAATTTAACCCAAGTCTAATGCCTAAGTCTAAGACTAATTAAAGATATTTTGATTTGTGGCGGTCTCCACACTAGGCATGCCTGTATCGTTGAGACCTGTATACGAATAATGGATTAGATATTTCTTTAATGACACGGGTCAAAATTTAGAGAAGGTAACAAGCTAGTTAACCATACTGTATTATATTAAGGTAAGTTAATGCAAGCCAAGTGATGTAAATCTGTATTGTAAAATGCGATGCAAAAAACAACCTAATCTAGGTTGTTAGACAGTTATTATTTCAAAAAATAATAATCTTGTTATTTGCGTAATATCAAGCTGGAATGGAATCTGCGACCTGTCGCGTAAATCCGAACGAAAAACCGCACCGTAGCGATCTATAATCATTTTATGGCTAATATTTATTGTGCAAAAAATACTTTTTAATTTGCACACGACACCGTATCACGCGTTTATGTTAATGAATGACATTAATTGTTTATGGTAATGCTTCATGATAAATGTTCAATCAGCTTAAAATAATAAAAGAAACATTGTAAATAAAAACAGAATATTAAGCAGTATTCGAGGTGAATTAATAAATGATCAATGCTTGAGGTACTTGTAGTAGATTAATCTCGCACGTTTCTGTTACACTTGTCAATGTAAATCGAACGATGAAAAAAAAAACCAACTGTTTATCTATGTCCAACGCGTACCGACGCGGACATAGCATTGATCTGCTTCGATAGTCGGATGTGGACCCGGATATTAGCAAACATGTGATGTAATGCATAATCTACAAGTTAACCGGCCGTGGCATTGAGAATTAAACTTGCTTGTTTCTGTCTGCGAGTTTGCCTGTGTGTTGTTCACAACACTATCCAAAGGGAAATTAGAAAATAATACAGAAGGTAGTTAGAAGGTAGTAACACAAAATGATTACAATTGTTATGGCATGTCATATACCGGTATAAAATGGTATTTTACATGTACATGTAACATATGTTGAAAGTGATTTTTCTTATTATTTATTTTTTATGAAAACGTACCTATGAATATCGGCTTAAAAGCTGTTATGTATTAACAAATAAATATTTAACTATTGCGATACTGTAACATGCATGAGGGTCAAAGTAAATACATTAAAGTTTTTATGTAATTTTTTAATACTCGTTTAGAACTTTTTAGAACTTTCGAATTAGACATCCTTTCCAATCTATTTGATTTAAAAATATTAATACACTTAATCAGAAATCGCTCTATTACAATCATTAGAAATTGTAAATGACGAAAGGGAGGAATAGGGAAGGGAAAAGGGAATAAGGATGTTTCAGATCAGTGAAGATATATAAAAATCAGGGAACTACTGAAAGCAAACAAAGAAACTAACTCTTTTGCACGTGTTATTTTCTTTCTTGCCTAGAAAAGAATTATAAATTTTGCATCGGAACGCAGTCATGAGCCAGCATTATTATGTTCCGGAATTAAATTGTAAATTCTAATTCCATAGAATTCATTGTAACATTAAATTGCAATATTTGAGAAAAAAAAATACTGGGCCTTAGAGGAGGAAAGGAGCCAACGCAGGGTAAGAATTAAAAAAAAAGCTAATTTAAAGACTACTTAGTTTGAGCGCCACCGCGCCGTTATTAGAAATGTATGTCGCTTATCACCATGCGCCTAATTTATTAAAAAAACACTAAAGCAATGTAAACATTCGTTAATATATTGATAAAACAAAACATATCATAGACAAAGGATTGACGTTAAAAATTAAGCAAACACATCACGCCTCTGTGGGTTGAAGGACTCATAGAACTGCTACCTAAAACAGCTCAAGGCTAGATTAGTCTGCTGTATTAGTATTTGAATATTCGGACATCCAAAAACGTAGACGGATTTTCGTTTACCATGCACAGGGACATAATTAATCATTACTTGTCTATTGTATTGTCGAACAGAACGATAAAATAATGCACGGGTCATACCTTCCTAGTAACTGCCATTGTGTTTCTGTTTAGACCATTAATAAATTCCAGCATTCGTTTTCACTTAATGCAAATTAAAACTGTTTATTATATTTATTAACCTAATTAACGGCATTATAATTAAAAATAATTGATAGGGCGTTTATAAGTATCTTGGTAATTAAAATTAATAATATTGAGTCGTCTTAATTGGACACTGCTTGCTCTTTTTTGTTTGAGACTAAACGGTTTAGTAGCGTGTTCGAGTGTCGTGTATAAACTTAAATATAATAATACACCTGAAAAAAACATTATGAAAATATATGATTTGATACGCAGTGAGGTTTTAGGAGATAAAGATGCTGTCTGGCCCTACGCTGCGCTCATTATCGGGAAATAAGATGTATGTCCAAGAAATGAAGCACTGGTGACATTTAAAAAAAAGGCTGCTCCCATTGTAAAATAGTTATATCTTGTGTTATAATGGCGTTTTACATATATAAATTTAACACGGCAAAACGCCCATGTCCGGAATAATGAACGGAATAATCTGTTCTTCATACATATATTTGTCCCGGGTGGTAATCTAACCCACGACTAGCGCCATCGAAGCCAAGAGCTTAACAACTGTGATAAACAGGTCATCAAACCCAGAGATTACCATTCAATCTGCAAAGTACTGTTTACAAATTTCTCCTTGACAGTAAAAAACCGTGGTATCCTAGGAGTCCTTCCACTTAGTAATAATTATGGAGATACAGTATGCCGTGTTATGTAAAATGTGTTGTTATTGATTGTTTCGTCCGGTGAGTAAGGTCGCCGCTGGCCCTTACCCAAGGGGAGGGACCCCTTCCTCCCTCTCTCACCCCTTCCTACCTCTGCCTCCATCCATTCCCTTCCACTCTCCCCTTCTCGCTCCTTCTCTCCTCCCTCGGTTTCACTCCTCCTCCCTCCCTCTTTCAAAAATTCCTCCCATTCAAGGCTTCCAAGTACTGTATTGTTGCAATATTATAAATGTCCATGGGCGTTGGTGATCGCTTACCATCAGGTGAGCCAATTGCTCGTTTGTCAGCTCAAAAATTTATTATTCTGCTCAATAAAAAAGAAGAATTTTTTTAATACATTTTACCTTTGCGGATGTTCTTATCAGGTCGCGGAGCCTTACGCGAAGCTCTCCGGTGTAAAGGCCGAGGTGCTGGTGGTCAGATTCTTCGGGCTCTTCTTCATGTTCTACCAAATGGCACAGATATGGGGGAACCTCGTTTCGTCAGCTAGTAAGTTAATTATTGTTTAGTACGTAACAGCTTATATATGTTCTACTGCTGGATACAGGTCTCTGTACTGATGAGCTTTGGTTCCAAACAATCGTCATATGTTATTCATAAATACGTTAAAGCCAAATAGGTTAATACCCTACTACTGCCAATTTAAACCATACCCATACCCGTATTTAATATTTCTAACTTATTCAGTAATTTTATAAATCGCTAAATTTAATTTGCGACGTGAAAACCGAACTCGCGATGCACTCATCGCGAGTTCGGTTTTCACGTCGCAAATTAACTCTAGCTCACTATATCGAAGCAGTAAAATTACTTACCGAGTCAACGGTATCATTAGAATCCTTTTAACTATCACCGGTAAGATAAGATAATAAACAGTGTCCGGAAAAGATACTTAATTTTTTTAAATATGCATTTTTTACATAAACCTACAATATGTATTTAGATTGAACTTTATATGTGCTACTTTAATTATTTAATAAATAATTGTTTAAATATGATTTTTATGTTTTAACTCATTATTACTGAAGTATAAGAATAAGTAACGTTGGCCGGGTTAAAAGTGATGTTAAAACGGTAAGACGTCTTTGTCAGTTCTGTGAATTTATTATGGTGTCGTCTATATATTCAGAACTAGGGTGAAGGTAAAATTTAAATAAGTATAAGTGTATAGAGTAATAAATTAGTATTATTTTAAGAAGATAAAGTGACGGGACAAGCAAATAGTGCGCCTGATGGTACATATGCGACATGTCTGCCTATAAAAACACAGTACCATATAGAAACCGTTGGGTTCGTCACCCAAAGATTTAAGATGTCATATTTATGCCCAGTAACTGCGCTGGCAAGATTGCCTTTCTAACCGGAACACAGTATTGCTAGGCGGTACAATAACTGGCAATGCAATGGTTCCATTTTAGGTGGACTCGCCAAAGGATTTCTACCACTTTCAAAAAGAAAAATGTTTACGGTAATGATATATTTTTAAAGAATCGTACTGTACGAGTCGAACTATTTAATAACGTTCAATTATTTCAAGATTAGTCACCGGCAGGGTTCATACGTACATAGTGGAGTAATAATGACTTCACTTTGGCCATTATGAAACGACTTCGCCAAACGGCAGTGAGTACGTTCAATTAATTTTAAATATAGAACAAGGAAACGGAGTTAACATTTCGCAAGTAGCGGTCATAGACACGGTTTTCGTTTTTGCAACGCGTTTGACGGAAGTGGGCAGTTGCGTGTGACAGTGCGGCCTTGAGATTTGTTGGTGGTATGCGTTTGTTTAGGCGTGCTATTTTATTATTCAATGTCGATTGTTATCTCGATGCCGATTAGGAATTCTGAGGTCATGGCTCTGTTTTTGGCAGCTTTTACTTTCGCCTATCTTATCGTTATAATAGCGAAATGTCTGTATGTGTGTATACAAGTTTTGTTCCGGTGATTTTGAATGAAATTGAGTATTCGTGTAAACACAAGAAATTGCGATACGTAATTTTTTATACAGAAATTGTCCTCGAGCATAAATAATATATAAGCTATATTCTATTATTATTAAATTAAGCCTGTAGAGACATTGTCCTCGGGTATAAATAATATATGCTATATAAACCATTATCTTATTAAATGAAGTCTGTAGAGACAAGTCAAGTATATCCGGTTAGTTACATATTAGTCGTGATTATTAATAAGCTCATATTTTTGACAGCTACCGCTGTTGACATGTCATTAGCATTATCATTTATCTTAATTAATAACACGAAACATTTAATTTCATTTAGATTAGTGTAACTTTGCGAAGTTAGACAAGACAGACGTTAGTTTAAATGCGGTGTTTACATTTATAAATTTGGTTTCATACATGTCGTCAGTTCCAATGTTATTTCGAACCCCTTATCGATATTATCGATTATATATCGAATACGAAATTTTTCACAATAAAAACATGGATCGATGATTCAATTCAGATGATGAAATTATTCGAAATTAAATAACTAATATTTTTAATTTCCCGTTTACCTCAATTTATACGCATACTAACTTGTGATATTATATCAACTATCGTTAAATTTTACTTCTGATCTTAAAGATTGCGTGGTCATTTGCAAAATTACAATACTCGCAAATGCGTTGTGAGCCTTTAAGGGAGGTTTTGAAAGAGGGACGCGGGAGTGAGAAGGAGGAACGGTGATAGAGGAGTGAGGGGTGGGATGAGAGGGGAAGGGGAG
>DWHQ01001731.1:0-10362 GCA_018247955.1 Eurytides marcellus marcellus | reverse complement strand
TACTTCTGATCAAACATGAAAGGAAATTAAATCGCAACAGATATATCCGTAAATTTCCTTTTATCATTGGAACTTAAAATGTTATCAACGATGTCATTTCGGCAAAATTATTAAGCTCTTTTGAGCAGTTATAAGTTTGATTCCTACCTGGGACAAATCCGTATGAAATTTATGTTTACAAAACATTTTACAGCACAAAAATTAGGCAGCCTTTTATTACATGCTACTTAATTATAATCTTTGTTACTTCAGTGTTATGATGAACAATTTAGCCACATCCTATATCCTTACACTCATAGCATAAACGTGAAGAATTCACAATTCCACGCAGTATAGGATATTTTTTTCAGACGGAGGGTAATATACTAGATATATACTAAAAAAAAAAAAAACTATAATAGAAATATACTAGAGTAAGGTCAAGTACAAACTTAGTAGTTACATAGCATAACAGCATAGTTTATAACTGTATATAATGCACAAAAAAATCCTACCGCAAAGTCGTGCTGAAGAAGAAGATGTACGATCTAGCAAAATTTAACCGTTGGAAGTTTTTTATATCCATAGGCTTTTAACCCTTTATCAGGTAATGTTGACTACAAGCAACATGTGTTCCTAGTGGCTTACATGCGAAAGAAATTCCATTTTTTGCCCTTTTCTGGTACTGATACTCCCAACCGACATTCGATTCAAACATATCTACAGTCAGATCTTTTAGAGCTTACAATTTATCTTAACTTGCATAACTCCCAATTATATTCATTTGAAATTTTAATGCTTGCTAAATAAAGGGTTAAACAAGCTTTAACTAAATAAATCATTTCGATTTTAACGATGGCTTTAGCTAACTCATAACCGGAGTAAGTCTGTATAAGGCAGTATAGTTCGTTGAGACAGAGGAGACGTTTTTATTTTGATTATAACGATGGCTTTGATTAACCCATAACTGCATTAAGCCTGTATAAGTCCATAGTCCGTTGATACAGAGGAGGCATTTTTTTTGAAGACATGCTATTCTATACGAGCATGTGTATAGCATGTGCTTGACTGCGGGTCTAGACGCATGCCTATGACAGTCGTACATGTGAAACGCATCGCCACGAGTGTTCTCGACCAAATTGGATTTTTATCCGGCGCGACGGAAAAGCGATGGTCCGACGAAAAACAAGTCGTCCGCGGCTTTGCCCGTGCTTATGGGACCCTTGTACACCGATTACGATCGTCAGAGATATGACGACGGTCTGATACAGAAAGTCTATTGCGGATTCACGACTTTAAGGATAGTAATAATTGTTTATTTTGGACCGTGATTAATAGATGTTAGTTAACAGAACTATGTTGGGAGATGATAAAGAAACAAAATATGACATTTATAAAAATTAACAAATAAAAATAGCTTATAAATAACACACGTGTGTGCAGTCTGTGCATCCATGGTTTAGGGCTTTCCAGTGATGATGTTCTGTGGGCTCATGTTTTGCTTTTTTTCGCAGCGTGAGGGAGCGGCGCGCAGCGATGCGGAGCGTGAGAGGCGCGCGCGCGGCGACTGGGAGGCGAGGGCGCGGGGCGCCGAGGAGGACGCTGCGCGGCTGGCCGGCAAGCTGCACGCAGCGCAGCGAGAGATCGCCAGGTGAGCTGCACCAATCTGCTGCGCTTTTACGCACCTACGTGGCCCAGTCCATGGGCCCGTGTACGCATACATAATGGAATCCCACTAGCTGTCCTGGATCTACAACTTGAGCGTTTTAAAACTAAAATTAGAAATAATCTATTGCATAAATCTTGTTATACTTTTAAATCTTATTATTCTTTTATCAAGAGCTTCTTGTAAATCCAATTGCATGGAATTAAGTTGATTGACTAGAATGTGGGATAGCTATTATTGTATTAAGACATATTGTTACGGTATTTAAAAGAGCAACTCTCGAGTTTCACGCCGGCTTTTCACAGCAGAACTGCATTCCGAGCCGGTGGTGGCTTTCTTACGAACTGAGACGTAAAATGACGATTCATAAATGCTTCTAGAGGCCTATTTGAATAAATATATTTTAATTTGATTCGATTTAAAGCATAAAAACTTATTACTACAGCACTAAAAAGATTCTATATATTTTGTAAATTTCTGCCAACTGTGTTGCGGACGCACGGTCTCGTAAATAGGACAATTTCCACACGTGCGAATACCAATACGAGCAATTAAAACGCGAATCCGATACATCAGAGCTTTGTTTCGTCATTTCCGCGGTAAAACGGCGGAAGCTCACGAAATTCGCTTTCATAAATTCGGCTTTATCGCCGACGTTTACTGTTTCGAGTACGTCACATGTTTTGCCTCAGAGATAGACCTTGGCTTTGAAACCCAATTTCTAAACGTGCTGCCCTGCTTCCCCTTTTGAACTGAAATTTATCACGCGTTCTTAGAAACGAGCTGCGGGCGACCGAGATAATTTACTAAGTTCACGAAGCTTTCGTCTTAACTCATTCGCTAGGATTGACGTGTGACGGTTGCTGCAAGAAAAATGTGCGTAAGCTTTGTGAAATAAATGTACGTGTAAAATTATTCAGTGTGTTTTTTTATGTGTGTATTTCTACTTTTAATGTTAGTGCACCATAAAACATGTGTCATATTTATAATCAAAGTAATTATATGTGTCATATTTATTATCAATTTATTTATCAATGTTTCTGTCGGTAACAAAAAGCACTGTGGAACTGTGTTACTTTAAATATCTTAATGTCGGTGTACGTCAAACTTTTATTAAATATTATGATTCGGTTATGGAAGTGATCTTGACTTATTCTGACCCAGATGTAATATTACTTAAGTTTCAAACAACACGAATAATATTGGCGTCGTAGATAGTGTTACCTAGCTATAGTTAGGAATGATAACTACAAGTAATTCTATTTTGTAACGTTTTCTCGCCTCCGCCCATCGGATTGACATTTGATCGACGTGTTCACAAAACATTGTTCCACGCCGGCTTTTAACCTCGTTTAGATTCCGACATAGAACTCTGTTACAATACAATTCACCAGCGACTGTCGGCGTTGATGTTTTGTTGTTAAATAGAAACGGCTTAGACGAGACAGCATTCCAACGCTTCTGAGGATATTATTTGGGATTTAATTGAATGCTTTTTCGTGTTGTGATCTTAATTGAGTGTAGTGCAGTGTTCGTCATGAGTCGGAATTTATTTACGGAGTAATATGCGATATAATTCTTACGTACGTTTTATATTAGACTAATTGAACAACCAGACTTGCCCTGCTGTTTTCGGTAGATATTTCAAGTGTTAAAACTGATTTAGATTAGCATTATTCAGCAGTATTCATTTTCATTAATTTTATAGAACGTCTTAGTATCCATATAAATTTAATATGTATTTTTCTAGACTTTCGTTCTTTAAGTAAAAAAAAAATGTAGACACTATTTTGATGATATCATAATAGAATAGACTATGTTAGCTAGAGATTATTCTTTTTCTGACATTATAAAATATGACAATCAAAGTTATAATAATGTCTAACCACTTTTTACTAAATATCAAAGATTTCAACTGACGCTCAGCACGATCTCACAGTTTGTAATCTCTAGCCATCTAATGATTTCTTGTATTCACATGAATACTACATATTGTTAAAAAACTAATTTACAGAAGACAGTGTTTCCGCTAACCATGGACTCTGTAAAGTGTTTAAAACTTCGGAAATTTAAAATCAAATTAAACGCAAAATTGTGGAATCAGTTGGCGCCAGCGGTATTTCCGGACCGATACGACTTAGGGTGCATCAAGAAGAGAGCTTATTCCTATCTCAAAGGCCGGCAACGCATTTGCAACTTTTCTGATGTTGCGAATGTCCATGGGCGGCGGTGATCGCTTGCGTTAGCCGCTTGCTCGTTTGCCCCCTAATCCATAAAAATAATAAAAAAAAACGTGATAAAATCAATGAATTCTATTCTTAAACCGGATTTATTGTATTTTTTTAAGTTTGTTTGCACACCGTTGTCATATCTGTATATAACATCACAAGTCATGTGAAGAATTTCTATAAATTAATTAAATAACGCCGCATAAACTCGTAACGATACTCTGTCTCCTCATAAATCGTACAAAGTATACTGGTGAGATTAATTAAGAACATTTTTGGTGCGCGGGCGGTTGGGTAACCCTTCGAAGTTTTCGATCTCATGGGATTAGCGTATGTTGATGAGACGTTGAGGTCAGGAACAGTTATACATACGCGCGAAACACACGAACTGTCTGCGGGCATAAATCAACTCCGTGGTAAGTTAAAGACTGGGTTTAAGTCACGAGTTTGGAGCGGAAAAGCTGCTCTATTAACTTCTTTACACCTTCACTCGTGCGATTATAATTCGTATAACATGATAGGAGGCACATGTTATAGATTATAACCGCTTACATTAGTTTCAAATGCGTTGCCTACCTTTAATAGATTTAAAAGACAAAATCTAAACATAACTTTACTCAGTTACCTTTTGCTGTGAGGCCGTGATACTTTTGCGGATAATGATCAGATTGGATGTAACTAGGCGTGATCAATACAGTAAAAACGATTTTTAAACTATATTAAGAACTTTTTTATATTCTTTGTACAAAAAAAAAACTCCTTTATGCACCTCTATAAATAAATTTTATTGAAAAAAAATCGCAATCTCTAACAGTAGAAAGCAATTAAAAGTCTCATGGTAATAAATTTATATACGTAACATCTCTATTTTTTCATGGAGTTGCTGAATTTTCTTAAAAAGCGATAACAAGATTCGAATATACCTTAATAATATAATAAAAAAAAACAGCTATAACAAAATAAAGAAGCACTTCACTGTTAAGATGTTAACTAAACTAGGCTATAAATGTAATAACAATCTCTTTAGGTACGAAATACATTAAGATTTGTTAGCTTAGCTAGTTATTTTAATTATATGTATAAACTCATCTCTAAGCTTTCACAATTTTACGCACGAATAAAAATAGTATTTCAATTTGGAAATTCGTGGTCTTAAAATAATACGCTTTAATTAATGGAAACGCATTCAAACGCTCTCTCTTAAAATCTCGACTCCCAACCCTCTAACTTTCGAGATTGTTTTCTATCTGCAGGGATCTCTCAGTTTTCATTACAAATTTCGACCAATATACCATACGAATAATAAACAATATCCAATATTCTAGATAGGGCTGCCATTTTAATGAGGGGTGTAATATTACGCCCGACTTCAAATTTTCTATTTCCAATTTAGATAGTCGTTTTACAAAATAATAATTATGATACCTTATAACGAGAATACGGATGTAATATCTTTACTATTTGTAATATAATACATTTGCTTTTTAACAGATCGAATTAGAGTGCTAGTTACTTTTTCAGAATCATTGGACGTCAAATAGCTTTTGCAAACCAATCCAATTTTGAATAAAAAAATTTGACTTTGAATTTGAACAACAAAGGAAGAACTCATTTGTATGTATAATCAAAAATCTTTTAGTTACTCAATTTTTTTTTAATGTTGTAGGCTGACGATTACCGCCGCCAATGGACATTTGCAACATTACAGAACTTGCAAATGCGTTGCCAGCCTTTAAGGGAGATTTTGAAAGAGGGAGGGAGGAAGTGAGGGGATGACGTTATCAACAATTTCCATCGTTATATTTGTACAAAAAGAACTCATATAATAACTGATATGTATTGGTTTGGAAGTGGATTCGATAATATACGTTTAAACTTCGAAGACTTTTAGCAACAGACAAACATTTTCGTTAATCAACAGATTAAATTTAGGCCAAACCGGAACGGAGCGAATTGCACTAAGTCGCATCCGCTAGATGCCAGAATTACCAAAGTATACCAAGTTGCGATGCACAGCCGAGTTAACATGTTTCGTGGGGGAACTTCGTCAGATTGAGGCGAGTCGCCGTTGATGAGTAAGTGCGCAACCTAATACTAACGCTGTTTACAACGTTGGATATATGCTGATAAGTCTCGGCTTTTATACCGTCAAAGGATGGTGCTGGAAGTTGCTAAATTCACCTACAAGCATAAGGGCTTTACGATCTAGTTTATATGAATTGAGTATAGTTCGATAAGTAGTATTCGCAAGTGTATTTTACGTATTGAATATCTTTACTTTAAGCACTGACGGTGTGGATCTTTGCTGAGCTTTTGCATTTTGATTATGAAAACAAAATGTCGTTTAATATGTTCAACGTGTATTTACAGAAATAAGCAACGTTCTTAAAATCATAAATCTATTATACAAGTACTATTATAACAGAAAATTGACAAGTCGAATGTTAACTGTATTGTGCTCTTACTTAAATTCTAAAGACAAGGACAATATGCCACTCGGCTGATTCGTATAAAAAAAGTAATACAATCATCTGCATGCATCCTGATTATCATTTAATGCAATAGTAAAGGACATACTTCTTTTTGGTCTCAGTTCTTGAACCGGTTAGTTTATTGACTTTAAATAGGGGCTTGAAACAAATTCTATATTAAATAAAGATATTTTGACTTTGAGATTGGAATCTAGTTTTCGTAAGCAAGTACCGCAAGCATTTAATTTAGATAATTTAAGTTATGTAAGTACTTAACATGTCGATGGACAGTACGGCTATAGCGAAATTTATGAAACTTATAATATAACATAGCCGTGGAATATTAAAAAAATCTATCAAAATATCAAATATTTACCATATTTATATTACCCGCGCTACGGTTATAGCCGTACTGATCTAATAAATCCAGTTTTAACGTCTTGGAAAAGAGTAAAATTGATATTTTTCGTTGACAACTGCTAAAGGTTTCTTAAATTTCTATGAGCGGATGAACTTTCAAACTAATTTTTATTTAAAATTATTCCTTAAAGTTTAAGAAGTCTACCAATGTACTACTAATAAATGCTTAAAAATATACCAAAACCATAAGCTGTTATAGTCAGTCCAGTTCATTATCGTAGAAAGTCCATAACGTAGATTAAACATCATCGACCTTTTACTGCTTTACTTACTATATTTATATTTATAGTTTTAATTATCTCTAGTATTGTGGGAAGTATTAATTCAATTTCCTATCTTTTATCAACGAAGTTAAAAAATATTAAGAAAGTTAACATCTTAATGGTGGAGTAATGGGCCGTTTATACGAAATTAATATAGAATGTCCAAGTCTCTCTTAGTTAAGCTAAAAATCCGGCACACAGTAGATTGGATAAGCATTTGACGTAATAAAGATTAGAATGAATATATTTGATGGAATCGAGTTTCTTCAAGATAGTTCCGATGCTTGGGTGGTTCAGTCGGCTCCTTTGACGGGCGACGGTCAAATTAAAACCGCGATATCTCTAGTTTATCGCCGCCTTTCTTAACTGACGGAAGCGGGATCGATGTATGTTAAAGCGAACTGTTACTAATTTATCGTTTAGTTTAACGGACGTTGCCGCGTCGAGTCTGTAACGTTTGTATTGATCAGTAACAACGATCGTAGAGGTTAAAACGACACTTATTGTTTTACTGCTCGCTTTGACGTTGTTTCGAGACAAGTGATGTTGGCGAGGCGAAGTCGAATTTTTTTGATGATGTTTTGGGTTCAAACTTCAAGTTGTGTTTCGATAAAATTTTGCAATGCTGCAAGTTAAGATTCATATTATGCGCGTTACAACATTCACTATCGCTGCCATCTCTTCTAAATTCAACATGTGTTTTAATTTAGTAAAAAAAAAAATTAAAGACTCGCCGACTGCATTGCGTAAATCTGTCCGGTGTATTTTTCCGTTCCACGTGTTAGGATTGGAACTCCGATTTGAGATTATATTTCGATAAGACTTTTTACAATTCAGTGGACATTTTGTCATGTGACAGCAAGAGCAGCGACGCTGGCTGTGAGATTTTATCGCCCGCCACCGGTAATGAGACTTGGTGTTATTCGATTGGAAACCGACGTAAATGTATACGTGTGTATATGTTATGTTAAATTCCGACTAACTGTCAATGACAGTAATAGAAGAAGGTGAATGAGACGTATAACATTCATGGCTGCATATAATGCATGAGTGGAATTAGACGTAATTAGACGTAATATCTAAAATCACTAGTGTCAAATGAGATAAGATATGTAAAGTCCAGATATCAGTGGCCGTAAATAATTTTATAAAAAATTAATCCGAGCTTATGCTCATTGTAATTTTTTTATGTAACAAATATACAGATAACATTTCGATATCCAAAATACTTTTATGTTAAAAGAGTACACCTTATATAACATTATTATTATGGATCTACAATTTTACTATGATAAAATTGAAAAGGTCGTAATCGTGTCACATAGAAACTTGAGAAGGACTAAACGAATGGTAATAAAAGTCATATCATTGCATATCTGATTCTAAAGACATATAAATTTAAGTACGTTTCTTATGATGTCTATAATATAACAAAATTATTGTTTGTGCTACGCATGTTTCGTATGTCTAGAACAGCCCACGTAAGAAAAATTGCTAACCAATGCCTGTTGGATCAGTTAGTTCACAATATACCGCTACAGGTATATTGTGAACAGACACATAGACATTTAAGACTTAATAATTGTCCTTAGATAAACACACAGAACTAAATTCAAATTTAAAGGTTCATTTGTCCATTAAGTGTACAAAAGATATGACGTCTTACACTGAACTACGACCTATTAGATAGTCTTCCAAATTACACGTTGCTTGGTGGCGACGAAAATCACACTTATTAATAATATGCAGATAACGTGTGAAAGGTCATATAAGTAGAATCACATTTTCGGTATCAATTAAACCAGTAACCACTCGGAATAGTTCACATTTATTAAAACAAAAAAAAAATATTTAAACATCCGTAATGATACAACAATTGAACACATATTTGGTACATATATGTATTTGAGACGAATAGTGTCATAAACGGCTATTTAATTCGTAATATTAAAGACACGAAACTGACTCACGCGGACGGAGCCGCGGACAAAACATAGTGTCATATTATAAAAATTGTAAGTAATACACAAATATCAATAATAAAATTCCAAATCGAACACAAATTAAATCCAATCAATCACTTATCGTGCGATAATTACGAACGGGAAACGTGGAATTATTCATCTTGAATGATTTTAACGTTCAAAATCACCGCATCGATCGCTCCCGCCGAATATCGATCTTGATAAGGGCCTAATTAGAGATTCAGTCGGACGTTTAGGGACTTCAGTTCTGGATAGCGGTAGACCTCCATATCGGGATCTCAATGCTTGCGCATTCGGACAAACGAATCGATTCAGATTACGCTTATAATTAAATTTATTAAAATTGTTTCCAATTTTTCGTATGGGCTCAATTCTGAATGACTCCTATCTATTTAGATTCCCGACAAGGAAGATTATCTTTTAGTTGCGATAGTATTTTTTTTTACAGGCAAATAATAGTAACATATCAACGCTAGAAAATATGAATGAGCAAACTCAAAATTATTTACTAGGTATACACCACACCAATCTACGCGGGTTAATTTTTTGACTTTAACGATGTAATAAAAAAAATCTCCTTGTGTCATTTACTACATTTTTCCTTTCCAGCGTCGATACGTATATACTTTTGCACTACTAATATATAATAATAGGTAATGAGGTCATTTATGCCTTTTCTTTTAAAGACTGGCAAGGTGACCTCACGGACGTTGTAGATTGGACAAATGGCAGTAACACAATTTGAACCATCGTCCCCTGCTGTGAACAAGAAAATCATCGACGTTGTGCACCATATGATCGAAACAGACAGGCATGTAAGCCATGAGATTTGAGCATCCTTAGACGTAAACATGAGTGTAAGAAAGTTATGCTCATGGTGGATCCCACACAATTTGACCGAAGCTCAAAAAACGGACCGCGTCACTTGATGCAATGCCATACTTACCAGATTCAACGAAGGGGCCTAAAATTTGGTGTGGGACATAGTAACAGGTGATGAAACATGGATTTATGGCTAGGATACTAAAACAAAGCAAGAACCAGGCGTATGAGCCGAAACCAACCAAAGCGGTGTGCGTGAAAAGTGCATCTAAGCTGATAATTGCTTCTTTTTTATATAAAACCGGAAAAGTGACTACTGTTGCTTTAGATAATCATCGTACCGTGAATAGTGGACTGGTACTAGTATTTGTTTGCCGGAAGTTATTGATGAACTGCGTAAAAATAACCGTAACCGTCGTATCATCTTGAAACGATGCTAGTTCCCACACGACCAGACAGACAAACGAATTTTTGAAGGTGAAAAACGTAGAAATTATGAGCCATCCTGTATACAGTTCCGACCCGGCA
>DWHQ01001730.1:0-10364 GCA_018247955.1 Eurytides marcellus marcellus | reverse complement strand
GTGTACAAAGTGGTCTCAAACTTTTGGCCGCAGTGTATATGTTCCTTTTTATATAATTATTCAGTTAATTATACCAAAATTGATGAAAAAAAATCTTTCAACAGGTTTTATTCAAAGTTATACAGAAATTCAAAGCTACCCAACACAACACTATGTATACACATATCTCATTTTATCTGTTGTAAAGCAACTTTGTTTTGTCTAAGATTCTGAAGGACCCAACCGGAAGAAGAAGCGGCGTTCTCAGTCGAACAGTAAACGACAGCGCTCGCTATCGCCGCTGAGCAAGCGCATGGCCATTCTCGGTGATGCCGACTCTGCATCGCGCACACACAACTCCCAGTTTAACCATCCCTATGGTTATCAACCACCCCCGCCACCGGTAGAAGAACCAACCAATGTGCCAGTTCGTTCCCAAGCTGATATTGATTATGAATTAAAAGTAAGTAATTACATATATTCATCACCACATCAATAGAAACAATAATGTTCCATTGGTTTAGTGAGCATTACTGTAAACGTAATAACATATACAGCTTTACCCAAAAGTATTGTTATAATAATGTCCTTAGAAATTACTAATGTAACCAAGTAAATTGTTAAGTTTGAAATGAAAAATATGTCTAATTTTGTTGTGTACTTTCATATATTGGCCAGAAATAAGTAAAATAAAGGTTAAATATTATTGTTTATACTTATGATTCAGTTCAGCTTAAAACATGTCCATGATTGTTATTATCTCTGATTATTGAGAGTATGTCATAAATCCCATTTGTACCTTATTCATTATCTTATATTTTTTTCTTAACATTTTTCGACTATTAGTTTAAGCTTTGTGTGAATAGTCCATTCTTTGGGCAGACAATGATATATAGGTAGCTGCACAATAACAAAGGTCGACTGTACGATTTCAATCTGATATAATTGATTATGATATTTTTTTTTTTCACATCAGGTGCGCAAGTTCCTAGAGATGACCAAAGAAGACTCAGATTATGAGAACAAAGTTCGAAACTTCCTTGAAGAGACTGCCCAATACAAACGCAACCGCAAGATGCAAGAGCTAGGTCAGCAACCACAGCCTGGTGCTGAACATGACAAAAAAAAGAAGAAGAAAAAGGATAAGTAAGTGGTTTAACAAAAAACAACAGTTAATTTACATTTATTAATTGCTTAGTATTTATTTCATAGATATAATTTTAACACACTATAAAGTCTATTAATTTAAATAAACTTTTGAATTTTTTCAATATCTTATTTCTTTGACTCAAGGAAAAAGAAGAAAGAATCTAAAAGGAAGAGGAAGGAGCAGGAAAGGGAAGAAAAACGAAAGGCAAAGTTGGCGCGTTCTGCTGTCAATAGCTCCGAATACAGCCTACGAGATTTGGAGAGTATAGGAGACAAGAAACTGAGGGATGCTATCAGGTAATCACATCTTTTATAAGCTACAAGCTTTTTTATTCAAATCAATACCAATTTTAAAATTTTTCTCCCAAAACTGAGTATAGCTTTTCCTTCTAAATTATTCATAACAAAAATGTAAAACTAAAGAGTATTGTGTACAAACTCTTTAACTCAAAAAATCGCCATTCGACCCATAATTGGAGGAGGCAACATTAAATTTCATATTTGCTGGTTTGTGCTCATGGCTCATAAAAGTATAAAGGCTTCGAAGCTTGTAAATATACCTGTTGGTACCAAAAAATTATACACATTTTCTGCACCAGTACCAGAAAGAAGGTACTAATGGTAACTCTTAAATTTACAGAAAAGAATTAAAAGGAAAATCTAAGAGGGATCTCAGTTCTGATGGGGAGTATGAAAGAAAACACAGTGATAAAAGGTACTTATCAATAAAACTCCACTTAGAATTCATGTTCCTCACATTTATCATATTAGCATAATTGGAATATAATAAAATTAAAAAATATAACTTTGTAATCATGACCTACATTTTGATAAATATTAATGTAAAAATAAATATTATTAGGTTGTTAGACGACATGCCGGGCCTAGAAGAACTGGAGTCAAAATTGAGCGCCTATCACGTTATGGTGGAGAAAGAAGTGTTGGGCAAGCGAGATGGACGCAGTTCGATAAGCCCCATCGATCAAGCGCCGCCGCCGCCTCTCGAAAAGCCCAAGTGGAAGATGTCCATGAATGCCGTGAAAGAGACGTTAGTGTTACTTTTCAAAGATAGACATAATTAAATGAGATTTTTTAAGATATGATCATTCAACATTCGAAACATTCTAATTAATAAATTTCAATTTCACAATTATTATATTATATGCTATTTATTATATTACCATTTATTTTTATAGATTCTCGTCTTATTCATGAATACATTACAGACAATCGTTATTTTATAAAATAACACAATAGTTGTAGCCAATGTACAAAGCCTATTTTTCTAGTAGGGTTAAGAAGAAGGATACTCCAGTACAAAAGGGCTACAAAGAACGCTACGCATTCGAGGACAGCTCGGACGATTCTCAGGAGCCATCAAAGGTAAGAGATGAATTTTTATTATAATACATATCATTCATCGAATTGTGAATATATAAAAAATTGTGAAGATGCATCCAGCTACATCTTTGTGTGTTTTAGTTGGATTGATTTAAATAGACTGCACATTTTTTTTTTGGTATTGTTGCATACAAATTCTTGCTCTTATTAGCCGTTTTCAAATGTCTACCCACGTGGCATTAAATACTAGCGAATAAAAAAACGCGCATATTCAAATACAACGTTACAATAATATATCTCACCAATCACATGCATAAGACTATTAAATATTGGAATTTTTTATAAACAGACTTTCACAATTTTTTTTATATCGTTAAATTTTGATTAGCAGCCATCGCCTTCGAGCGGGGACAAGAATGTGTCGGTGCGTCGTGCCATGGCAATGAAAGAGGCACCTCCGCTGCCGAGTGCGCCGCCTCCCAAGTCACGAGAACCTGATCCGCCAGGAACTGAACCCTCTCACCACCAACACCATTCCCATCCCCCGGTACATTTGCATTCATATGCCAATCAATTTTGAATTGATTCATCATGCATTCCGACATAGTTTTAAGAGATTGCCTTCACTTGTGCCCCCTACATTAACGCTATCAACATAACACAAGTTATATGTGCACTGTTAGTTATACCGTATGACAAACATACAGTCGACACTCGTCGCGGTTTCGGTCCGTATACCAGACCCGATGGCCTTTAACCAACGATCCCCTAATTTTGTTATATACACACGTCTTCATGCGTCTATCCAGCTCGCAGAAACTTAGCATTTTCATGGGTTCGGTGATCCGATGAAACTTTATAGAGCCGCGAAGTCTGTAAGCATCGACGTCAGTCTATACAAGATACAAGACTGTTAGTTTAAACGTCTAACTCGGTTCGAAAATTAAAAAGTATTTTGTTAATTAAACTAAAGAAGATACATAATCAGCTGCCATAGTTCATTTGCTAATTACTCTATCAACATATTTCTGCTTGAAGTAATGCTTGACAAGCATTTTTTACTTTGATCTCAGTACAAATTTTGTAGCAGTAGATTTGTATAACAATTAAAAAAATTCACCAATAACACTCATCTGAACACAACTATCAACGGTGGCGTGAACGAGTGATTCGAAAATTCCCCCTTACTCTTGTGTAATCTTGCGTATAAGGTTTTTTTATAATTGTTTTGTATCTATAGGTACGCAAAGGCAATATAGTGTTAGACAAGTTCGGCTCGTTCCGATTGGCGCAGGAGGGCGAGACGCCCGTCTCTGTGGGCGACGGGCGGCCGGAGCAGTTCGTGACGCGCATCAAGCCGCCCTCGCCGTCGGGACGCCGCCCGCGCTCCCCGCCCTCCCCCCGCAGGCACTCCTCCAACTCCTCGGAGGAGGACCGACGTTCGCCTAAAAGGTCTAGGAGCAGGTATACACGCCGCATCTAATGGGCTTCGGGAACACTAACGGTCGATGGACGAAAGCTTCACTTACGCAGAAACAGCCCTGGCCGACAACTTTAATAATGACATTAAATTAATAATAATAATCAAAGTTAAAATTATATCATTGATAGAGAATTTCGACATCCTCAACTCTGAAACAAACTAAAAAGTTCAGATGGAATTAACTATTAATTAACACATTACATTTTTTTTTAATAGTTTGATTGGAATAAAACTTGCAATTTTAGTGTTTACAATTTGCCTCATACACTTTAGTGCATGCTTGCATAGATTCAGTCCCACAAACTACACATCTTCCAAAAATGGAAAATTGAGAAACCAACAAATACACGATCAAATCCATATTTTTAACCCTTTACGGACGACGACTCTCAGCCGGGTCAGGTAGAACGAGGCGATGGTACAATTAAATCATCTAACATATACATTATCTTACAAATCTCTTGCATCTCACTCACTCGTCCAACCGCGCAAAACCCCGTGACAGCGGGTAGTCGCATTTCGTTCGCAAAGGGTTAATGAGGATTATATAAACAACGTGACTTTCGTCACTAGGTCGCGACCGCGCAAGTATCGTTCCCGGTCAGGATCGCGGTCTCGCTCGGCGTCGAGTGGCAGCGCGTCGCCAGCTTCGCGCAGGCGTCGCTCCCCCTCACCCCGCTCACGCTCCCGTTCCGACGCGAGCCGCTCCTACTACTCCAGGAGCCGGTCGCGCTCGCGATCCGGCTCTAGAGACAGGTATTGATGTGATTTGGCTCGACTGGAGTACTAACTCATTACGCTTTTTTAACTTATAAAAAGCCTCTGCTATGCAAGCTTCTAACAACTCACCATTAAATGTGATCTACGCCAGGGGAAAATGTCGTATATTAAATTCGTGTTTTTAATTTTGCTTCATGGTTTATTTCATAAGATGTTGGTAAGCATTACTGTACACAGAGATGGCCATTCTTTTTAACCGACTTCAAAAAGAAGGAGGTTCTCAATTTCACTGTATTTTTTTGATACATAACAAAAAAATGACTTTTTACTAGGTGCATCGTTTAGATGATTCTTATTATATTTGAAAGCTGGTGCTTGTCGTGTGGTCCCATATAGATTTTAGTGAGATTTAACGAGTATTTTTTGAGTTCTCCCTGATCAAAGTAAATCTCCGTATTTTGTTTCAAACGGTATATCGCAAGTAGCATTTATATGAAGTCGGTATACATTTTATTATCATACATTTTACAGTCGGGAAAACATTTTATACAAAAAATATTTCTCTTGGTAACAAGCGCAACGCAGCATGGTCAAGCGGTTTTGAACTGGTGCAATTGAAAATACTGTGTGACATTATTGTCAATTTATTACGTTTTAATTTTTCACATGTGTATTTTCGTCAGCGTTTGTCGTTAAATATGCTTCATTATATAGGACGCGGCGCTTCAATCGGCGCGGCAACTGGCGCGGGCGTGGCGGCTTCGAGCGTGGCACTTACTACCGGCCACGCTTCCACACGTTCAACGGGAACAGCCGCGGCCGTGGTAGGGGTGGCGGCGACTTTAGGCGCGACGACGGCAGGCGATTCCAGCCCGAATGGCGCGACAATCGGTCGAGAGGCGGTCGCCCGTTCAGACCGCGCAGGGGCGGCGGCAGAGGCAGACCTTTCAGGTGAGAGCGAAACTGACAGCTCTGTACATATATATACAGTGATATGTGCAGGATAATGTTAGCTTCCCTTTTGTAAAGACAATTTTTAAAACCACGACTTCCACCAGGGTTTAAAACTTAGATTGAATTTGGTGAGTGGGTGGGTGGATTTGGACAAACTTCATGGATCAATTAAACTTGCATTTACTATAAAAATCACTTATGCTTATTTGTATAGCTGAGCTCAGATAATGATTAGAATTACTACAGGAAATGTCTAATTATGTGATCTACGTGATATCTTTACTATCACGTAGATCACATATTCAGATACTTTTTTTCCATATTAAATGTTTTTTTAAACACTGCCCTCATTGTAAAATATAAATCTAGTGTTATAGAAGGGTTTTTACGTTTCACACGGACAAACGCCCAGATCCAGAACAATCATCTGTAGTTTGTACAAATATTTGCTCTGGGTTGTCGAACCCACGACCTGCGAAGCCGAAGCCAATAGCTTGGCAACTGCGCGAAACAGGTCATCGAATATAAAGGTGTAATTCAATAAGGATAATGTTTTGCCTTAACCATGTTGCAATTAATCCATTGATTAAGCTCAGGGTCTGATTTATTTTTGCCTAGTTAATTCAAGATGCTCTTATATAATATAGGGGCGGTTACCGTGACTTCCGGGACAGAAGAGGTGGACGATATTCTCGTTCTAGAAGTCCAGATAGAACTCGTCGCTCCAGATCTTACAGTCCAGAAAGACGTGATAAGGACAGGGACAGGTGTGTATTCACGTGTTTTCTTTTATGTTATCTTTTCTTTTACTTCATTGTATGTAGAAGCTTGCAAATTAATTCACTTCAATGTATGCAACAATTATTAAGTTGACCATGTTGTCTTCCCACTGAATGTTTGAACACAAATTCCTCAAGATCTAATGTTTTTAACTTCTGAAAATTGTAAAATCATCCATAAGCAGTAAAGATAAAAGAAGAAAATTTATTTGATTGTTGTAAATTAACATGGGTCTCTCGAGCATATACACTGATGGACTTGTAAACTGCATCTAAGTTCAGGATTACTTTCGAATTAATATTTTAGATAAGTACGCAAACTTTAATTAAACTAAATGAAAATGGTGAGACTGTCCACTAATCATTAAAAAAAATTATATGATTAAGTTAAAAACTTGCGTGCTTGTATACTACTTGACATCCTTGTGTGACAATCAACACTAAAGTAAATTAATTATTTAGTAATTTTGTTGGTAAACGCTAAAATAAAATTCTGGGGACTTGGATCACTTGAGCATCAACATCAAGTTGACGACTCGCTCCCGGATATTTTGCGGAACATATGGTCCGAAAGTGAAAACCGCATTTTGTTTGCATTGCTTAGTGAGTCGTTATTACAGCTACTCTCGTTTGTCTGAACGCAACAGCCACCGCAGTGAAGGCGAGTATGAGGAGGAGAGGTATGTCGACCGCAAGGAGTACGACGGCAAGTGGGCCGACGGCAACGAGCCAGAAAGGAACCACGTTGAAGAAAAGGCCACCGAAGAGCCACCCAAAGAATAAATCATTCGAGGCTCACCGTCACCACTTCTCACACGTTTATCTGCCTTTGTTAGCGTTAGATTTAACAAATTATAATGTAAGGTGCTTGTAGACATTGCATAAATTTCTTTTAATGCATTAATTTCTATTGTAAATATTCTGTTACAAAAGTAACTATTCGGGATGACGATTAATTTGCATTTTCTTTTTTTTAAGTTGTTTGTACTGGAATTGTTTTGCTTTGCCAATAATAACTGTTCTGTTACACTTCTTCAAAATAGTTTAGGTCTACTGTAGTAATCATTCCATTGTAAAAAAAAAAAACTTAATTCCAACAAAAATAACATTTCTAACTTGAATTACAAATCTTACCACTGATTTTATTAGTGTGATGTGAAATAAAAATTTATTGAAAACAAAATGTTTTATTTCTTTGCAAGTTTCTAATTTCACTCTCTATTTATTAGCATTTACTTTCCTTCTCCCTAAACTTAAAATACACTTTTTTTTAACTAATTAAATGTTAAATCTATATGTTCATTATAGATTGATGGCTGGTGGATACCTTGTATTTTGATTTTTCGTCTAAACGTAAACGTTTTACCTAAAGATAATCAATGTAAGAAATTGGGCTTAAGTGCTTCATCAAAATCCTTAGACTTGAACATTATTTATAAATTTTCAACAGAATTACCGAAAACAATTTGCGAATCCAAACTAATTACTGGTAAACCTCAGACATAAAATAAGATCTACGTTTATTTTAAAACAGCTGAAAACGTATCGCCTTTAAATGGATTTTTTTTATGAAGTGAACGTTTTTATGAAGAAGGCGGGCAAACGAGCGAACGGCTCACCTGATGGAAAGCAATAACCACTGCCCATGGACATTTACAACGTTGAACGTTTTACATATGTGTTGCCCGCCTTTGAGATGGAATTTTTGGAAGCGACAGGAGAGGGAGACAGAAAAAGAAGGAGGAGGGAGAGAAATGGGACTCGCTCACCGGACGAAACGCGGAAGCACAAACACTTCCACTTTACGCCGTTTTTCTGTGAGGTTATGGTTATTAATATGGCGACAACCCATTCAGCGACAACCATATATTAATATGGCGACAACCATATATTAAAGCAAGTTTAAAAAATGGGCATCGATCCTCACCACAATGATATCCTAGTTTCCATTGGATAAAATTCCTCTGCTCAAGTTTTAAGTCCACAATTTCAGGAGCACTTAACTTACAATTACTGAAACTATCATCACCATCATTCCGTGGCTTTGTCCATTGTTTTATATATTTCGAATCAAGTCTTATTTAGACCAAACCGGTCTCTTCGTATCGCTACCAAGTCCTCTAAACTGTTAAACGACAACATTTATCCGCGTAGAAACCATATTGAGCAACTAAATTTATTAACAAAGAAGACCCGCTAAAAGGGCGCCACATAGTAAGTGCCATCCTTACCATAGCGCAGTGGTTTAGAGTTTAACGAAGAAAAAATTTAAGGCACTACGTTGTGCACACAGATTAAATCTCTGCATAGTATTTTTTTTTTAATGGAATAAGCTGATAAACCGACAAGTGGCTCACCTAATGGTAAGCGATCACCGCCGCTCATGGACGTATGCAACGTTACATAACGGGGAGAATCTACCTCACTCACCGGACAAAACACGGAAGCCAAAACACTTTCACTTTACGCCAATTTTCTGTGAGGTGGTGGTACTTATCCGGTTCGAGCCGGCCCATTCAGCAGCGGGAATAACTGCTTGGCTATCGTAAAATCACTTAAACAGTGAAATGGTTGCCTTGAAGAATGTAAAATACATATCAGATTTTTGTCATTACTAACCAATGTTCCCAGTGAATGTTAAAATTTAAGTAAATTTAGGTAGCGCGGGTTAAACTTGAGACTTACATGGATAGTATAGTTGTTCACAAGTCCACCTCGCAATCTGCTATTGCACTACACTAGACGGAACAAACATTTGTATGACTCAAAAATAGCTATCCCGAGTCTAGGTGTCTTTTGCTACTTTAATTTCATGTTCTTGGAAACAATGTTACAATTATAATTTCGTATTATATAATTAATCTTCGCGAAATATATTCTTATAATATTATTATAAAATGTAGTCGGGTGATATGTTGGTTTATACGAGCAACATGAAAGATGGCGCTGATCGTACCAGGGGCGTAAGATCATACCTGTCTTAAAATTATTGTACATTTTCAAATAACATAAATAATCATTAAATTCGATAAATTACGTTTCGAACACAGTGTAAGTTCGTGATAAAACCAATTTTATTAATAATCCGCGTAAGAAGATAGCGGGAAAATTTGTAAGATTCAAGAACTTTACATAAATGGCTCCAAAAATCAATATTTATTCATACACATGAAATTGACAAAATATGTAATATTTAACTTATAATAATTTTAGTCAAAATTTTTGACTAGAGTTATTTTTAATATTTCAATATTATCGTACATTTGCGTACGATAGCGATTATCGTACGGTTTTCAACACTGCTGCCGGGTCCTTATATAGGATGTGGAGTTATATGCAAAACAGCAACATTTTTGGAATCGTCTGCTTAAGGCCAACGACTGTTGGATTAATTGGTTGTTGGAAGCGGTTAGAAGCGCCGTGAAACGTGTGGCGTTTTCTGTTTGTTAACCCTGTATGCATGTGTAGTGAACAAAAAGTGTTTATTAACCCTGTATACATTTGTGTAGTGTTATCGAATTGAGCATCGGGCGGTCGGTCTTGCGAATTTTGTCAGTTTAAGGACTTCGCAATAACTATGCCGGTCGATGTCAGGCCGGTAACATTGCACCAGTTGCAAATAATAGATTCAATAATTACTTTGGTATTTTTAAGACTGGATATGGCAAAGCAATACACCAAGCTTATTTATGAGGCCGATGAACCTGTACATCTGGTAAATGTACAAATGCAACTATCAGGCAGTTTTGGTACTTTGGGAATCCAAATTAGGTACCAATAAATAGTAAACAGTACAAAGTAGTAGTACTACCTAATGTTTAAAGCAGCATTCTTTTAAAAACAAATAAACTATTTAATGGTAACAATCAAGCTTATGGAATTAAATAAAATGTACCAAAAAAAGCTCCAATTTTATTTAATTATCAATAATGAAAATATAAAAATTCTTATAATTTTTT
>DWHQ01001729.1:0-10365 GCA_018247955.1 Eurytides marcellus marcellus | reverse complement strand
TCATTTATTAGTCTGTTCAATCTATGTTGAAGTAAAAATAATATATCATTATTATAAATGATATATTATTTTTACTAAAATGTTATAATGGTACTATATAAGGTTTAAATTTGCTCCCAAAGCTTTGTCAAAAGGCTTTGGGTATATTATTAAGTTATTAAATGAAACTATTTATAGACTAAGACGAATATAATCATCTATAGACGAATATATCGACGAAATAATCTATAGACGAATTGTTTTGTAAATTACGATGGCAATATAAATTAATCCAAACACGTCATCAAATGATTACACATCATCACGATTTCATCATAATGATGTAGATTCATATAATTTGTATCTAAAACAGTTTTCTTAATTATTGTCTGGTATTCGTTGTCATATAAAAAAATATTACAGCATTTAGTCCCTAAAACCAATGGGAGATTTTAACAAACACTAAGCTTGGAAGATATAAGATGCGGGATTTTAATTATTTATTTTCACATTAGCTCAGGCGACGCACTCATTAATGTCGCATAAGATGTCTCTCGGGGCGGTCGTAAACGTAATTACTGGATAAGGACGCGTGAATATTGTACGATGGTGTGACATTCTAATAGAAATATATGGAAATTGATATTGCCTTTATTGGTGAACAAACATTTATGGAACATCATTAGTCTACCATAAAAAGTCCGTTACTGGTTAGTACCAGCCTCTATATATGTAATAGCAATTCAGTTTTATATTGCTTTAAGGACACACGATGTGAAAAAATATCACTGATACTTTTATATATAAAAATATTCATGGAGTAGGTTTCAGTTTAAGAGACTTTATAAAGCTTTATAAGTTGTATTAGAACATCACTAACATCATAAGTTGATAATATCTATACAAACCTCAAACAAGACATAACCAGTCCAGTTATTAAATACATTAACTAAACATAAATGTGTAAGTATAAACTATATGTAAGGAAAGATTGATAATATCAATTTATTTAAATTACTAAGCTCTTAAATAAAGTGATAGAAAAGTATACACAACTTGTAATATTTTAATAAATAAAAACTGTGCACACCTGAGGCACCAGTGGATTCTCAAAGATGAGCGGGACGCGCATTCAATATTCTTCGAAGTTTTTCCGCTAAAGTTTTATACTAGTTAATCACTAAGACACATTTATGTTTAGTTAATGTATTTAAGAACTGGACTGGTTGTCTTGTTTGAGGTTTGTAAAGCGTAATCTCAAGTGAGCTTGGTATAAATTTAACTTGGATTTAAATAAACACATTAATGAAGCAATAGCTTTTATAAAACGAAACCTAACTTTACTGGAAATGATGAATAGATTTGGTAAATAAATAAAGAATGCGCAAACCTTTTATGATGTATTTTACACAAATTGACGTCGGAAAACATTTTTATTTTTATCGCCATACCGCCGCAGTGACAACACGCCGAGAATGACGTTGCGTTTATTTCGTTTTCGCTTTGCGCGCCGAAATAAATGTTTATGTTGACGATTGGATTTTATTTATATCGGACAATGATGGTCGAAAACTTTCCGAATATAGTTTGAACTGATAAAATCGTAAAGTGTGATTTCATTAAACCTCACCATTTTGTGTTCATGAAATGACTTTTGCATAACAAATTTTGGTAACCTTACTTAATATTACAATTCTAACCAAATCCAACTTTAAGTCGTCATAAAAGAATATCCAAAAATCCCTAGAATGATTCGCAAGGCTTTTCAAATAAAGAAACATCATCATAGAGATGATGTTGATGCTACCACCTGCTTGGGATCACATAACTGATAAAGTAAATTTAAGTGCAAACGCTTAATACGCACGACGAACTGTATTATATCCCACCCTATATTCCCAGTTGGCTGATCTCTTGAAGTTTGGCCGTCGTTGCCGAAATCGACTTTCGACCGCGGTAATCGTCATTATAATATAGATAGTAGCTTTCTTACGAACAAAATGTAAAAATGACGACACAAAGGCGCTTGGAAAGGCCTATTTGAAGAAATATATTTTGATTTGATCGCACCTGATTCACCTCGCTCACCGAATGAAAAAGTATGAATGCTTTTATCATGCGTCGGGATGACGATAATGTCTAGGTAGTTCGTTTACGGGCCGAGGTTCATTTAAGCCGCAGGGGTGTTATGCTATATGAAAATGTTAAACAAAATTACTCTATTCGATTTAAAACTTCCTTCTTTTGTTTATACCTTGAATTAATTTTCACATACAAATAGATAACCCATGAATGATGATCCATGAAATACAATTTCACAGGTATTACTTCAATCCACGGTTGATTAGTATTGGCAAATGGAATGGACAGAGAACACGTACCCATACATAAAAGTAGTAAAGTAATACAGTTATTGACTTTTACACGTGCTAAATGGATAAAGCCAAGTCTCGCAGATTCGAAAAAAGTGTTACTCGTATAAGTTAGCTTAAAGTAGCAATTAGCTACAAGACGTCGAGATATCTATCCTTAATCCGACAGGTAGTGGTTCAAGTTGTGCACTAAGACGTTAACCTAAATGAGACAAGTTTCGAGTCGACTACTCTATCTTTGGCTTAGGCGGTTTCCTGCGTCCATGGATCGATTACTGAACGACTTATAAGGTCCCGTACTAAGTTGCGGTCATTAAATTCTTAAACTGATAATTCCATAAAGAACACATTTTAAAACCATATAACAAATAAACGTTAATGACTTCAGTTATATGGATTTAATTTCTTTGGCATGACATGATTCAAAGAAATATTTTATAAAGATTTCTTGTATTTACTAGTTGAAGAAAGAGCCGTGGTAGCTCAGTGTCCAAGCGCTCGCTTTTAATTAAATATTCTCGAGTAACCTGAGTTTAAACCCCGGTGCCGGCACCAATGAATTAAGAAACTATGAAAGAATTCTTAAATATGTCAATATTGTTAATGTCCGCCAATCCGCAGTGGGGCCGCGTGGCGGTCTGCCCTTATAAGGTACCTGCCCTTGTACCGTCTATATTGAGGAGGCCTGTGCCCAGCAGTGGGACATGTATGGGCTGTTACTTTTTACTTTAACTAGTTAAAATGATATTCATTTACGAATTTTATCGTGTTTAATTTGATTTTAACTATTTTAAATTCCAACACTTTACAGAAAGTGTTTTAAAACGTGGACCACCCACGTGGATGCCCTGGGGTCCACGGGAAACCCGCTGGGGGAGTGATTCAATCTAATCTTCACATGTTTTGACGAGTTTTGAGAATATGGTAGAAATGTAGAAGGCGAGGGTTCAACGAAACCTCTGGTTTACACAGTCCTTGGTCACGAAATAGACTAAGATGATTCACGTCCTAATGTTATTATTAATCCGGGTTACCCTCAAAACTTTTAATTATTTATTTTGGTCCAATCTAACGGGGTATCGCCAAAGGTTTAACCTTGTTTAATCTTTTGCCATTGTACTCATCAGACAAAAGCTGTTTTTTTTAACGCTGCCCTCATTGTAAGATAGAAATATCTTGTATTACAAGGGATTTTTACATACACAAATTTCACACGGACAAACGCCCAGATCCGGAACAATCATCTTGTTTGTGCAAATATTTGTCCTGGGTGGGAATCGAACCCACGACTGGCGACACCGAAGCCAATAGTTTAGCAACTGCGTTATCAAATAGGTTAGTTAAAATGATGGCAACGTGAATTAATTTTCACTGCACTTGCGAATCTTCATGGTCGCTTGTAGGCACTTGTCATAAGGTGCATGATCTACTTTATGACCTCCCTTGTGTTATTTTTTCTCTTATTACATACATATACATAAGTTTAAAATAACTGGTATGTTATATCGACTGTGAACCGGCAACACCTCCTATCTGAATTTTGACAACTTTTCGGGACATAGAAAAAAAATGCTCACAGTATAAGCGGAAGCGCCGTTAGGATGAGTTGAATAAACAAGATTTTAGCGGTAAATTTAATTTTTTTAGTAAATATTATTTTTTGCAACGGTACAGGATAGGAAATTGTATGTAATGCCATTATAAAGTAATTTTGCATAAATTTGGAGATAGGTCATAAACCGGTTCACAGTCGATAAATCTGTTGTTATTTTTTATACAATCACAAAATAAATTATCGCATACGAATTGTAACGCAATTGCACAAATTGTAACGTGTATCAAGTATGTATTCCGGTGGTTTTAATAGGTTGAGCAACTATTAGAGGATCCCGAAATAGCCGCCTGAACCACCCACTTGGTTTGCAGAAATGCGCGTTGAAATGCATCGGGCGTGTCTATAAATAAACTTCGTTAGAGTAAACGTACGCACCTGCGAAATCTCCCATTTTATTCCGCGTTTCTCAGCTTCATACCTTTAGGTCTGATTATTTTCCTTACGGTCGTACGCACACGCATGTCAAGCTTAAGTAAATTATCCGTCATTACTAATACAATCAAAAAATAACAGGTAGTGTTACTTAAAATGCAATAAAAAGAAGCGATGAAGGGCATAGTGGTAATTAGTTCTCAAATTTTGCTGTTTGTAAGGAATTGAGACGTGTTTTTTACGTAGTTTAGATTAATGGTTGCAAAAAAAAAAAAAAACAGATATTATTAAGTACGCTCGAGGAAGTAACACACTTTATTAAATTATTCTAAAAAGGATAAATTCCGGAGTGAAGAAGTATTAAGGGAAGTTACTGGATGACTATTATACATAATCTCGTATATCTCTGGAAGACAATGCGGGGCCAGCAATATTTTGTGTTGTTTAGTTGACATGTTCAGTTCTGTGACAATTAAATTAACAATGAAATACTTCAAAAACTTTTGTTTGTTGTATTTAAATTATTTAACCAGACCACCATTTATAGTAGTTTAAGCTCATTTAATTTTTAATTGGAAACTATTAACATCTTTTACACTTTTTTTTCAGAAAAAGAAAGATAACATGAAATTATTTAAAAAAATATCGCGACGGTAGTTCACATCATTTTAAGTATACATACCGGATAGTATTATTTGGCAAACAATCTTAAATGGTACTCGTAAATTAATTTGCCTTTTTCCGCTTATGTAACCAGTGTCTGAAAATGGCCACGGTTTTTTATCTTTTCCCTTTAATAAGCTTACCGAAAACTCTGTTAATAACAACGAATTATGGCCGTTTTACGTAATTTCACCCGAACGTCGCGGCAGTAAGGACAATTTATTAACCGACGCGGTAACGTCCGCGTGATTTTTTACCGATAATCGGTAAACGAGTCGACCGTTTACCGATGATCGTTAAAAAGTATTTTATTATGGTATTAAATACCGTTTATTACCGTCTAGGAAATGAATTCGGGACGGACTTTCGATAAACCGGTCCGCGGCGTGGCCAGAAATGTCACGCGCACTACCGGCCCTCGCATGAGGCTGAAGACGAATGTCTGACAGTGAAAGCGGTTTGTAAACGTAGTATTATTAGTTCTGTACATCGTCTGACTGTAGAATGTAGTTATAGTAGTTATTTTTGGGATTCAATTCAAATAGTTATTGATATATATCACATAAACAATTATCAAAACATTGTTTTTAGTTTTATGCTATCGCTGTGGTGAGTGCCATATAGTAGCTTTTAAGCTGAGTAGGTATCAGGTCGTGGTATCTTAAGGCCTAGTACAAATACAACTGATTCTATCTCCTCTTCAGTTAAGATACTGTCCTGATTCGGGGGTAGGTAGTGAGCAGCTCGTGGAGTTAGAGATCCGTGGTCAGATGCTCGACGAGGTCTACGATGATAAAAAATCCAGCCGTCGTACAGCCTAATAGCATTTCAGCAAAGGTAGAAGGTCTAACAGAGATATGAAGCAAACTTTGAATCGCAACTTCGAATCGCAATTTCAAACCGCAACCTTGAACCTCAATCTGGGAAATATAATTTTAAAACACTTAGAAAAATGCGAAGAACGCTTAGGGACGAACACTAAAAAATTAAATGAAATACATTGTGTTAATGATATATATTGTTATTTTTTTCCTTTTTATGTTAAATTTATTAATTTTTTAAATCATATTTATCGAATAATATTTTATTTATGTACGTGCAACGTTACACTATTTATGTGAGTGACACGCCGAGTGCGGAACTTTTACCCGTGTATTTGAAAATAATGTGTCTTACTTTGTTATTACGGCTTTTTTGTATCGTTATGTATATATAATTGTATCGTTAACCATGGGGTGCAAGACTCGCCCGTCAAGTCACTTTATTTTCCTTACAAAGAAAAGTTTAATATAAAACTATTTGTACCTTTGCACTTTTCCAGGGAAGTGTGGTTATCAAAACTTCAAGCTTTCGCATCGCAAATACTACCTCCATTTCTTGTATTTGAGTGAATTACATATTGTTGATATTAAACTTGTTTACGCATTTTATCGCGTTAAATTTGATTTTAAATTCCATACAGATCTACCTTTTTTGTCATAAATGTCCATAAACGGCAGTTTTCATTTCACGTTGCCGTTTTAAAGTGTTTAAGAAAAGTTAATTTTGCATTCGATGCAACGTTTAGCATCGATGATCTGTTTGGGGTAGTTCCACACAGCTTTAGTTTAGGGAGTTTCACTACAGCTTTAAACTGTAGTGCTTACATATTGCTTGGCGGTGGAATAAATGGCAATATCTTGTTCTACCAGTTACAATCATCTTTGTTGTACAATATTTTAAGTGGTATGGATGGACAGTGTACAGAACGAACTTTACCTTCGTACTGAATTATAACGGAAGGTTTGTTTACGACGTACCGTGAACAGCACGTTCGCCGGAGCTTTTGTTTTGCAACTTCGATTCGACCGTTCTTGTGTTACGAAATAACGCCGCGTTGAAATTTGCGTTTTAAATCGCATTGCGATGGAAAACACTTGTTACGCGCGAGTATTGTCCGATTTACTCAACCCTCGTCATGTAGCCTATATATTTTATGTCACAACGTTACACAACAATGGTCATTTTAAACTGGATACGTGTTCATTTCGCTGTTTCGTGGCTTTCTACTGATATCATGAAAAGATCCATTTACGAAATGGAATTGGACGAAATTTATGGAACACTTTATTGTTGTGATATTATTATGACTGTTTTACGAATCGGTGGTCTTAGCTTTAAATACACTTCACACACTATACTTTCTTTGTGTCATTATTTTACTAGGACATTACGGGCTGATCATTCATTTGGCTTGCACGTAAGAAGATTCAGGCGTCTGAAGGTAAAGTCGTCGTCGCATATTGCATTTATGGCGTCATTTAGCTATGGCTTTGAGGAGTGGTAATTATAAAGTTGGGTAAAAGTCGCCGCCTCTACGCCTGATTTCTGGATTTGATCTTCGAATATCCTTCCCATCGACATATGGGAGTAAATAGACTGAGCTCATCTGTGTCTGCGTCTTTATTACCTCTGCCGTGGTTCTTTAAAATCGGCCATCGTAAACGAAAACCGTAAGGAGATTTTAGGCAGTACTCTTCTAATGAGATTGGACATCGCGACAGGTTGCGGAAATGGTTGCCTTTCAAAAAGTAGTTTTTTGAAAAATCAAACGTATGCATCGTTTGTTTCGTATACATATAGTTTATAAAGTAACGAGGTTCAACCTTTACTTTAAATGCTGACCATTTAACTGCTAACGCAGCCACTATTAATATCTACATATCACCATCATTTGGCATTATGTAAACCCGTTACGTTCTCCTCGTAACTACCTCCTCGTATCTTTAATTACAAAACTGACTAGAATAAGCAAGTTGGGCGGCTGACAGATACACGCATGCAAATAAACAAATACTAGTCATCTGCCCGGCTTCAGACAGGTAGCACTAGTTAACTAAATTGTTTCCTTAGCCGAGATAATCTCTCGCAACGGTGCCCTTTTCTTTATGATTATTATTGTACTCATTTAAAGTCATTTTCATTAGCTACCTTCTATCTTCATTTATCTAATACGACAGCCAATCGATTTGTCCTCGCGTCATCCGCCGCAGCGCTCCCGTCGATCTCTATTTAATGCGGGGCCTTTTGCCTCCGTCGGCTGATGCAAATGCCCAATTAAACTAGACCTTTGGGAAATCAACGCGAAGACTGCCTTCAGCGGCCAGTATTCGAAAAAGAATCCGCGACTCAGACCAGTCTACACCGGCGGGATTAAAAAATATAAGCAGAATAGTATTTATGCTACACAAATGTTGTCTGTTTCGATAAATAAATCAATTTATCGTAATTTTTTAGAAGATACTGTGACCAGGCTAGAAAGTCGTGCCACCTGATGGTAAGAGAGACGACAACCCATAATAATATTACACAAAACTGCGCTGATGCTCATCCATAGTTGTATTTTGTTATATCTGGCAACATTGCCCTTCAATTCGGAACACAGTAGTGCCTACACAATACTTGTGTGGCTGTACAATGGATAACGCAGTGGAACCACATTGGGATTACATTAGTCCTGCCACTTAAAGACTTTTGCCTTTATAAGTCAGTAAGACACTTGAAATAGGTTAGTCGAATGACTTAATTTTGATTAAAACTTCGATTTTTTATATAGGGTTTTTAACCCATTAGTTCTCGATACTTCTCACTAAAACTTATAAAGTATAAAATACTTGTCTGGCATTTCTATGTACAGGAAGTTTCGGCGTACGTCGACTTGCTTACATCCTGTGCTTTATTTATATAATTTTTTTAGGAGATGGAGTGCACACCATAAGCATATTTATTTCACAGTGTTACACAAGATCCAATGTGCTTGGCTCTTTACTATGATTCTACCAAAGATAGAGGGGTTGCATATTTATATGCCCAGTAATTACTAAAAGATCACATCAGTAGTCACATTGATATATAATTGTTTTCTCAATCCAAACTTAATCGTAACTTCTTAAAACTCGCGATATCTTTTTCGAATCAAAATGTCAAGCACCATATTATAAAAAGAATTATAAAAATATTATGTATGATCATATATAGACATATTATTATCATATTGCAATTCAATGGTTCAGTATAACATTCAACTACAATATCGTAAGAATTTAGGATAAGACCTTACAATAAAATTGCTTACATTTTGTTTTTATTTTAAACACGGGCGTGAAAGTCATATTAGATATGTTTTTCTAGTACTGGGCTGACAAGAAATCTACAATACGATCGAAGGTGCAGTCCAACGGTGGTAATCCCAATACCCTGAGTTCTAACATAGAAAAGAAAATATGGGACCTCTTTTTGGCAGATGACGCAACGAGTAAGTTTTTACCCGATTATATGTACTAGCGATCGCTTAGTGATCGAAATCAACTAAGGAGGCTTTCTTGAGCCCTCTTTAGTAATTTAATAATATATAATAGTTTTTTGCTTACGATGATTTATGATTTGACAAATAAAGTGTATAATGTAATCAATGAACGAATTAGCTTATTTAAGTTAATATATATTTTATGAATTACATTTTAAAGATGTCCACAAATCTCTTCAATGTAAACTCTGCCTAATTTCATTCTCTTGAAACTCATTCTCTTCCGCGAGCGCAATAGGCTGTAAAAGAATTACGATGTTTTCTCTTTACGTATTTATATATTGATATCAAATATATTAATACTTAAAGCTCTATGGACATTTTGTGTAGCACATATTACAACAATCATAAATTACTAAAGGAAAACTATGAACATTATATTAAAAATAAAATAAATCAAAACTAACACTGTAATTATTACAAAAAAAAAACTTCTTAAATGTAACTTAAGAAGAAAAATTCTTAACGATTTATTTTTTAATGTTCACAAAATTTTGAATAAAAGCAAAAAGGCATAGGCTAAAAGCGAAAAGGCATAGACTAAAAGTAAAAAGGCATAGATTAAAAGCAAAAAGGCATAGACTAAAAGCAAAAAGTTATAGACTAAAATCATATGGTTTTATTTACTTGCTACTCATGAAATATTACATGCATATTTAAGATATTGTTGCGAACCAACATCAAAACAATTCGCAAGTGTGAACCAAGCCTTATTTCGTACTTGCGAGAAAAACGTCAAGACGGATAGCATATGTCGTTCACCAAAAGTTTCTCGAATGTTCGATTGGAAAAGGATGGCATTAGAAAATGTATGTGTTAGAGTGAGATAACAATAGAACTTTCTAGATGTTTGTCAGAATAATCTTTTTCTAAACTGTCAGCATCAAGTTACGAGAAGTTTCTATATGAAAACCTATATAAGGGGAAGTTCGGATGATAGGGGGCAGTTTATTACTCGAGAGTGAAGAAGTGAGTTCGAAGAAGAAATTAAGTATAGAGAAAGTAGTGTAAAGCGACGA